>MU271680.1:4767-32874 GCA_021432655.1 Atractiella rhizophila
ACAATCGGTGCCACTGCAAGCTACAATGGCATGCTGGTCGGCACAATTGTCCGGAATACAAACATTGATATCGTTCTGAAGCAAATCAGTCATCGAAGTTGGAGTAAGGAGGAACCCACAAAGACAGCAGCGTGAAACCCAATGATGCAGCCAGAGCAGATGCAATCGCCATTATCGCAATCAATTCCAACATTCGGCTCACAATTAGTCGGTACACTAGCCGGGATTGAGTGGAATGAAAAAGCCTGGATGACAGCCGCACCATAACCCAAAAGTCTCATCATTAACCTATCAGTTCTGGTCGTGAGTAACACTAAATCCCTAAGGCGAGACAGAAACTGACCGCAGACTTCGCGTATCCAGGCTCACATTGGGTAGTCGAGCAGACACAAAGGCCAGAAAGATCACAGTCGATGGTGGCATGTTGGTCAGGACAACTAGAGGGAACGCAGCGCAAGAGCTGATCCTCTGTTTACATCATGATTGACGGTGCGTTAGTATGTTAAGCTACAAAAGAAAAGCATACGAATGTATCCTGATCTGCAGTCGCCGCACGTGCAAGCGTCGGGATCACACTCGATCGCATAGTTAGGAGGACAGGTGGCAGGAACACTGAAACAACAGTCAGTGTCAAGAAGAGAAAGATCTACGAAGTCTGACCATCTTCCATGGGTGTCGTCATTTGCCTGATGGGAGTTTGGGATATTAAGCCTTTAAGGGGGTGATGGAGAGAACTGACTGAAGATATCTCATAACCGAGCTTGCAATGAGTAGCTGAGCACACGCAGTTACCCAAAATATCGCAGTCAATGGCTTGGTTGATGTCAGGACACGTTACGGGTTCGCAGAAGCCAGTTATCTCATGTACTGTCAACTCGTCTGAATTAGCTCCCAGCAGAGATAATGTTGGATCAACGTACATGTATAGCCAAGGTTACAACCTGCACAACTGCACTCTCCAGCTACACAAATGATGGACTGATTAGGGACACAAGTGGTTGGGAAACAAAGGCCGGAAGTGGTGTCACCTATACAAAGGACAACTTAGTCCTTTCTTTACGTTGTGATGGAAAAATGAGAGTACGACTAAAGCCCTCAACGCATGCATTACAATCGCATGCGGTATTGGTTGCACCAGGACAGGTGGTAAGGGAATTAGGAGTGCAATCCGTTGGTACGCTGTGCTCTTGATGTCAAGGATAATTTTCTGTTGAAGAGTAAAGGAACTGACCAACGTCCATTTGTAGGGCCAGGAACCTGGTTCCGTCAGTCAACAGCTGAGTCTTTCTATGAATTGTTGTAAAGAGAAGAAGTACGATAGAATGGACGAAGCCAGATTTGCAAAGTGTGGTCGAGCAAACGCAATTTCCATTGATATCACAAGTAATGACGGCATTGAGATCTGGGCAGGTGCTGGGGACACAACGATCTTGGTTATCCACTGAAGCAAGAGCCATAAGGCCACACAACTCTGACTCGGAGAGAAATGGTGACGCACAGGTATAACCTGCAACGCAACCTGAGCAAGAGCAAGAGGTGGGGGAGCAACTGATGCCTCCGTTCGGCATGCAGGTCGTCGGAACGCTGTGGAAGATTTCGAGTAAGAGGTCAGACCGTCCTCAGAGAGGGCAAGGATTTACCATCGCCCAGCATTTGGACCGCTCTGAAAGCTCAGTCAGTACCTGTCGCACTCAGCAACGCCGCGTAAGCACCAACCGTTGCTAATGTAAAACCAGTTTTACAACTAGTTGTTGAACAGGAGCACGTCTGGCCGGTGCAGGTAATCGCTTGATTAATGTCAGGACAAGTGGAGGGGACACAGAGTCCGGATCCCGCGTCACCTAAGTTGAAACTCAATAATTGCCACGAAGATTAATTAAAAGGGAGCAGACGAACGCGTGTATCCGGAACTACATGTGCAGGAGCAGTCTCCTCCTGGGGTACATGCCACCTGAGAATTGGGGATACAGGTGTTGGGGACGCTACCCGAATGAAGTCAGCATCCATCCTCATCACCAGAGAAAAGGGAAAAGGAAGCAAACCAATTTCCGGCATTCGCTCCTGTTCCAGCGACATATCCAGGCCTGCAAGCGCACGTGGGAGTAGTTGAACAGGTGACAACGTTGTTAGGACGACAATTTGGAGGCGTTGGCTGAGAGAGTACCGGCTGAACATATGTGAGTTGCAGACCCAAGCAGAAGGTCCATGTAAAAGGAAGACATACTGGAAGCGAGATACTTAAACAGACACAAATACCTCCGTTAATGCTCGTAGATCCCAAAATATTCAGATTAAGAATTGAATCGACAAAAGCGCAGCCTGAAATGAGTGTTACGCCTACAGCAGAGCGAGGAACACTTAGTAAACAAACCCAATATCATTGTGAAGAGAAAGACCCACGTTTGTCCAGTTCCGAATGGTGCTCTTGATGGGACCGCTTGACCGCTGGAGCAAGTGCAGAAGAGAGTACCTGTGCTGGAAGGAGTAAAAGAGGGAGAAGAACGGAGATTTTAAACATGCTGAAGAAAAGTTAAAGAATGTATGTAAACTAATGAAAGACAGAAAGAGCGCAGAGAGTGGGACGGGCTAGAGAGAAAACAAACAAGGCTTTGAATGAGAGCTCTGAAAGCTTCCTTGGTTCTTTAAAGGGAGAGCCATAAAAATGTGATCGAAATTGTGAACCTTGAGCTTGGGATTTATTGAAGGTGAGACGATTAATCGATGCGACTCCTCAATTGAGATCGTCAGCACTCTTTCTCCAAAGTTGTCGAGTCGATGCACGATCGTACGTTAATCCCAATCCATCCATTCATTCAAGAATTCAGTAAGACGACCTTAAGTTCCGACTTGCGTTGTACCTCTGTGAGTTGTCTCATTCCTATCCCCATATCTTTCTCACTCGTGGGTGGTGTACTTGAAACAGAACTCTACTAGTTCGGTCCGTCTATACGTGTTGTCGATCGTGAAGACGGATTATTTGATGAGTTTTGAACGAATGCTAGAAGCTGTTGAGAGTTTATCCTACAGCCTTGCTTAAAGTTGTCAATAGGCTCACACTCAGCATTCTGGCTCGGGGGAAACAAACTCACTTTGACGTCTTCACTGTCCAACAAGGGGTAAATTGGGTGCGCATCATTCAAGAGATTTTCAGGCTACTGGTACCTGTATGCTATCACTGCAGACATGGCCCACAAACGGTCTTCGACGTATTCAAACGCATCAAATCTTACTTGAGCATTCAAACTAAGTGACTCATTTCTATCACCTATCATTCTCATCCTGCTGCCCTTGGCGCACCGACACTAGGCGCGCGGGAAAGCGTTTGACTTCTCTCGCCTCCTGCCTTTACCAATCGAAACAGGAACCAACAGTAGCGCCTCGTAGGACTCCAATCAAAGTCTACGCTTGCTCCTTTCTGCGCACTCATTACTCCACAAGCCAATTTTTCTCACTTCTCTGAATAGCATCTTACCCACGGATGGCACACGTCCCTTCTTCTGGGCATGATCAGTTGCCAGAGAATTCGGTTCCAGGTACAGTTTCCAAGTCCTGTCAGGTTTCCAAACTCTCTGGGTAAACCCTCATGTAGGTTCTCAATCTACTAACGGGTCATATTCTCTGCTCTTGAACTGGGTTAAGCTCAACCAATTTTTGGAAAAAGTATCCTAACCCATGGATTCACCTAAAAGGAAGTGAAGGAGGCATGTAATGCGTACAGAGATTGGGTCATTTGTAGCATGAACAGATGCCAAGGTAAAACAATCCGTCTATTCATTCATTCACCTATTATGGCGACCCAAGTTTCAACGTTATCACAACCAACTGCTGTGAAAGTCTCGCTGATCCGGTATGAATTGAACTGAACATAAGTGAAGGATGAGGAAGCGTGGGCTTCCATCCAACAACGTTGAGCTGGGAAAGTGAAGTTTTGCTGGGTGAATGGACGAAACATGTATGCCCAATTTGCGTTCTCCTCTCCCGGAGCATAACGCCTTTCTGCGAGATTGAAGTGTACTTTAGAAGAGTACAAATCCAGAGAAGTGAGCATCTCAAACAGTTTTTATAGCCATGTCAAACAAAAGGGATGCTGCTGCTTATCGGTGTTGGTGATTGGATCACACAAGGACAACACCTGAGCCTAGAATAGGAATATTTGTCGAAGAGTGACTTATTCAATAATCATGACCTTGATCTCTAGATTCTGTGATCCACTCGATCTCCCTATGAATTCTCGACATTACGAGCGACTTACGCGCAATTGAGCTCGTCCCACTTGTCTTTCCATCTTTCCATTACCACTATGTATCACCCAACCTCCTCCACGTCTCCATCCCATCTCCTAACTTTGACCATTGGACCCTGAAAGCATTGTCGCCGCTTTGACATCGAGCGTGAAATGGTGTTGGTCCCAAATTATGGTTTGAAAGGGAACGCAAGGACTCGCGTGAAAGCCAGGCGGGCGGGGAGACTGGGGCGGGAAGGTCGGTTCGGTTTCGGCCGCGGCAAAGATCAGCGGCTACGTACCCCACACCTTCAATAGCTGAGCGTCTCAGCAAAACACCACTCTCAAATAATAATCAAACGACCAAGTTGAAAGAAGCAAAATAGTCAAGTAATGTCCAACCCACTCTCGCTTTCGGCTGCGTCACTTCAGCGTCTGTCTGCCCTCCATTCATTACCCCCCGAAGCGTGGAAAAAGAGCGGAGGACATAAGAGGACAGGGGTTCAGGTTTACACTGGCAGTTATGATGGACAGAAGGTTTATAGGGGTGTGGGTATAGCGGGAGTGATGAAGGAGGAAGCGTTCGAGGTGGTCGGGAGGAGGGAGGAGTGGGATGAATGGTACGCACTTTTTCTGCGCCGGAATCTGTTTGTGTATGGAGTACTTGCGTTGCATGCTGTGAAGTGTGAGAGCTAAGACGAAGAGAATTTGATATATTAAAATTCTAGAAGGAACGGGCTGGCTCAGAAGAGAAGTGAAGAATTAAACGAGAAGTTGAGCGAGAATTGTAGGCTGTCTGTGTTCTCTTCCAACGTGGGTTCGGTCAGAGTGAGAATGCGACAATTGTCTTACGACTCTAACTTTGACTTCCTGTGGGAGAGAAAACATTTCCTGTAGTTCGTACTTCGCGGGAAGGCTCCGCTGAATCGGGAGCGCTTGCACTTTCATTTCCGTTTCGACAACAAGAGAAATGGCTGTCTTGTGTTCTCTGACCTGGGCGAACATGCCACCTGGTGCCTGCTCTTACTCTGCGTCGTTTCCGCATGTCACTACCCCTCGACCGAAGTGACTCTTAAGAGCGGGAAGAGAAAGAGAGTGACACAAAACAAACGCGTAGATTAGTAGGGATGACGAGTAGCAGGCATTCTGATCATGTTCAGCCCTGCGAGTTCAATCTTGTTCCTTCTTCTGCTTCCGCCTGGCCCTCTGTAGACGTTCTCTATTATGGAATGCATGAAAGGGGATGAGGCGGATTGATAGGAGTTGAACTCTCTCCTCCAGTTCGCCTATTTGTATAGTTATACAGATGAAGCCATATCCAATTTTGTTTTTGAGCTTGCAAGTCGCAATGCTTTTTGGCAACCGTTCAACGCATGCAATGCGACCTGTTGACCCAATAAGAAGAGGTATACACCAGCAGAGATTCTTCTCAAGAAACCGCTTACAAGTTTGAGAGGCAGTGTAGTTCCGAGACCTTGTGCATTTATTTCAAAGTTCTGACATGATCCCCTGACGGTCAGGTACGAATCAGGGAATTTGGTCGAAAATTTGGACGACCAGACGAGCTTGACGTACATGGTAATGAAAGGTATTATGGGCAGCAAGTACGCATTTCTACTCTTTAAAATTCCGTTTTGACCTGGTATCTAGGACCCGAGATCTGTCTCTTGTTGAACGAGTCGAAGTCGCCAACAATGGATCGATTTATTTTTGCACCACTTCTATCGAACACCCTCAAATTCCAAAGGTCAGCGGACGCATTCGAGCCACCATTTCACTTAACGGTTGGGTACTGGAAGATCATGTCCCCCCTCCGGCTCCAACGTGGAAAGACGCGAAGCAAGAACCGAAAGGTTATACCAAAATATTTTACTACTTACAGGTGGATGTTAAGACTTTTTTGCCCAACCTAATAACGACAAAGTATCTTGCTAGACGTCAGTCCCAATTTCCCTTCATTGAACAAAATTAGCGGTATTGAAATTTTATTAGGTCCTCTGTGCATTTCGCGGATTATTAATTACTTCAACAAGCACGGATCGTCATTCACTGAGTCCACTTACGAACTTGACTATGAAGGCGAGGACGATGCTCCCGAAGGAACCGAACTGGAAAAGAAGTCATCCGTTTCCAGCTCGATTAAGCATCAAGAGTCCATCGAGCACCAAGAGGTGATCTCGGACGAATCCTATATGGTAGAGGAGAAAAGAAAAAGACGGAAGTCGACCAGAAGGGACAGCACCAGTCGGAAGAAGGAAGACATCGCTCCATCGCTAGCCGAGAGCACTCTTCCGGTTCCCACTCCTCGTGCCCTCACAATTTTCCCTGTTGCTTCTGTTTCTGGAGCTGAAGGACCAGTGACCGAGGGTTTGGAGAAGTTTAGCGCTGCTATAGACTTGAAGACTGCTGGATGGAAGAAATCTTTCGATGTGAGCGAGTCAGCTATCTGGACAAAGTCCTGCGGGGATGGAAAGATGCCGATGGTGAAGGGAGAGTCAATTGTGAGGGATGAAGAAGAGGAGATTTCCACAGAGAGTGTGCTTGGAGTCATCCTCAGCCACGCCGCAAGAAGGGTATGGGATCAGCAGTGGGTGAGCTCGGCTTTGGTGAAGGGGCAGACGGATGAGGATAAGGTCCTCTCCGAAATCTGGAAAGGCGTGTTCCCTCATCTCGACAACCGTTTCATCTATCTGCGCCGAGGCATCCACCGAAGTGACGTCGATTCACTGAATGGAGCCATCGATATCGTATCTTGCTCCGTTCCAGCGAAACGAGCGTCCTCTACAGCCTTCGATGAAGTCCACTTCTCAGGTTTCAGACTCGAACCGCTCCCTGGTGGAGGTGTCAGCGTCGTCCACGCCAACCATCACGATCCCACCGATCGATCCCTGAACGCTGCTGTCATCAAAGTCCTTGCCACCTCAATCGCTCAACGCCCAAAGGCTCTCAATGAATGCATTAATAAGTACGGGTATCCGCCACATTTTGTGCGATGGGAGGAAGGCGGCTGGAATCTTACCGACGATGGAGGGAACGTTGAGGACGGAGAGCTTTGGTTTCAAGCGGAGAAGTCAGAGGGAGGTGAGACTAAGGATCAGAAATGCTGGCTCAAGGTCAGTCACGACATCCCTTTCCTATTGTTGCCTCTAACGGCCGACTGCAGTGGAGCCAAAGGATGTACCCTCGTGGTATTAACATTTCGGTGGCGAATGAGGATGTCATCGCAGACGTCTCGATTGTCAAGGGTCTCCAACGGGTAGTGCAGCTAACTTGGAATCCATCATTCTCAGACGGGAAGGTGAAGCTAATGGTCTCCTCTTCCAGCGAAGGCCGCAGTCCCTCGTTCGCATCCTTTAATGGACAGAAGGTAGAAAGCACAATTGACACGTCGGTTCGTGCCAACGATTCCAAGCCTTCGAAATCTGGTAAACGCTCAGTTGAAGCCGCACCTAAGGTGACCAGCCGTGAGGTATGAGTTTGTCTCGTCCGTTGGTGGACCTTTCTCATGATTTGCGCAGAACTTCTCGTCACCAGAACCAGTGTCACCGCCGCTTGAGAAATCGTTTCTTCCGCCTCCTCTGCCTGTTAAATCAGCCGCCGACTCCTCATCCGTCCCTTCAGGGCTCGAGACATCCTCGGGATCTACTCGCGCTCGTTCTACGTCCCGTTCGGACGTAGAGACTCTTGATAATCGCAACTCTGTTATGCCGAAGACTCCCAATCTTATCGGCGGTTACAGACCCCCTTCAGTCGCCACCAGCGTGACCGAAAAAGCCCTCCCTGAAGATGCTATGCTCATCATCTCTAAGGATTTGTATTTTACCCGCCAACAAGTCTTTTTGATGTTAGGAATGATGGCGTTTGCTTTCTTGTGGGGTAAATTCCTCTAATCAACGGACTGGCACTTCGATGAGGATGCATGGAGAATGTTTGGATGGCTCATATGAGCTGTTTTGTGCAAATGAAAAAATTGGGATATATTTTGTCCGTCGCTCGCTCAGTCTGTGTCTTATTTAGGTATCACCTCGACTCCTTCATTCCTCTGCTTTTTATTCTGGATTTCCACCTTCCTTATTTTCCTATCGGGAATTGTCTGTAGCTGCGCTCAAAGTGAAATGCATGCGAATCATCAAATTCTCGTTGCCGGTCTGAGGGACCTTGACATCATTAATCTACAACGTCCATCGAGGAGCATTGCTTCCCTCCCTGTCCAGCTTCCTATTCTTCTGCTGATATATGAAGTGTAGCAGCAAAGCGACAATGGCTGTCATGATAAGGAATCTGAAGATTCCAATGAGTGACTAGTTTGGTAAAGATCAGTGAAAGGTGCTTGCCCGAAGTTCACCCAGTTTCCAGTTGGGAAGGCAGGCTTCTCTTTGGACACGTAAATCCAAACACCAATCATTTGTCCACATCCTCCAAAGCTCACATTCAAGGGGACAGCAATTGTCGCTCCTGTCGTACCACGAGAGTTGGTGGAAATCCAACCCAGCAAAGGTGGGATACAGGCGAATGCTCCTGACACGGCCATGAAGAGGACGCTACCGTATCAAATGAGCCCGGTATCCGCATTGGGAATGCAAAAGAGAAGATGCCTCACATGTAACGTCCGGTGTAATTGTTACCAGGGAGGGATGCTTCCAATGCAAAAGCCAACGCCGCTATCGTAGCTGTTATCGCGCATGCTAGACCACGCCGGTTATAATGATCTCCCAAGAACGCAGTGAGAAGCGTGATGGGGTACGCGAACGCGTCTAGTTTTCCAACGTCAATTATTTGTCAAAGGGGGGAATGTTGGCGAATACACACATGGTGGTACACTTTAAAAATAATTAGTTCAAGCAGTTTAATAGGACTCAGAGGACGCACGAGAAAAGGTTCGCGTGGAGTGATGTGTACCCCAATCCATTGACTAGGTAATAGAGGTATAAGCAACTACCGAAGGGAATTTAGATACTAACTGATGGAAGGGCTAAACAAGCTCAAGCTTGAGAATGGAGCAGAAATGCCAATGTATGCCAGCTATCCCAGTTTGCCGATCGTCAATACTGTTCCAGCTGACGCCCAAACACAGAGACCTACATAATGGAGGTATAACCTCCATTCACACAGCACCTTTTTCGTCTCTGCCCACGTCACCTTCTCCCCACCTTTGCTCCCATCCAAGCCAGCCAGTCTCGCTGCACTGAGCGCTTTCTCGTCAGTCGAGAGCCACTTTGCACGTTCTGGAAAATCGGGGAGGCAGAACCAGACAATAAAAGCGAGAAGACCTGGTTATCGACATATGCATAATCAAGTAAGAGGAACTCAGAAGTAAAAGAAAGACCTACAAGAGGGGATGCCTTCGAGGATAAAGATCCATCTGCTCGCCGAAATTGGAAACCGCTCCGGAGAAGGAGAGGGGATAAAGGACGAACCGCCAAGCGTGCAATCCTGCTTTATCATCTAGCTTTGTAATCCCGTACGCGAGAGCTCCTCCAAAAGCACCAGCAAGCGTAGCGGAGGCAAGGATCAGAGCAGCGCGGAGAGAACGTTCTTCCGGGCGATACCAGAAAGTCAGACTATCCATCCATGCATCAGGGTTGCAAGTATATCGTTAAATGGAAGAAACGTACTAGTATACCAATCCTGGAAATAAACCAGCTTCCACTGCGCCAAGGAGAAAGCGGACAACAACGAGACTGGCGTAGCCCTGAACAGCTCCTCTATGGGGCAAACGTCATTGCTCCTCATCGGAAGGATGGAGACGGCGCACAAGCACATCGTAAGTACTCCCCACGTAAAACATAGGATCGCAATCCAGCGGGAAGGACGGAGTTTCTTCAGCCTGCAATCGGTTGAACCGAAATAACAAGAATGTGTCAGTCCACACTTTTTGACAGGGTGACAGCCATGTGGGACATACATGATGTTTGAAGGTGTCTCGAAAAGTGTGTATCCCAAGCTGCGTGGTGAAGAAATCGTGAGCGCTAAATATCTAGTGTGGAGAAAGGGGACACACAAGAACAGCATCAACGCTACGTTGAGCTGATGATCAGATATTCCCAGATCTGCCGTCCTTCACCGGGATCGAGGAAATCTTGAGCTCACCATTTTGATGAAGGGAGAAAACGAACAGGTTGTGATGCTTCTCTGAAGCTGCAATTTTTGCATTCCCAATCTGAAATCCAAGTCAGCACTTCAGAAATCTCCAGACAGAAGACATACGTTACTTCTATCTAAATAGCAGAAGAGATATATGATCGCTGAGAGGGGCAGAATACGCAAGTCCTATCCAATTAGGCAGATGAGCACCCGAAACAAAGACTGAAAATGAGACGAACTTGTTTCTTGACTAGCTTTCTGCTCGCAATCTCGTCGTAAGAACGTCCCTCCTTCCCTTCTCGTCCATCTACATCCTTGCCAGTCTCTGACAGAGCTTCTAATCCACCTTCCAGCTTCTCATCCTGATATTTATCGTCACGAGCATCCTTTGTCGCCTCCCGCAAGTTCAACATCGTAAACAGCTCCAAAAATCGAAATCGATGTGGTCCAACTGCAGACGGTTGGGGATGCTGATGCAACGAGGAACAACTCGTGGCTAGCGAGCGCTAGAAAAGGAAAGCACGTAACATGCAACATTTTCCAATTCGAGTAGGATGATCATTTCTCCTTTGTATTGTTTCCTATTTTGGAATGACTTAGTCTTTAGTTTAGACCAGAGACGTAGTGAAGGAACTGTCAAACGGGACACAAGATCTTTCTATTTGTATGGCTCAGCAAATGGCTACCACCTCTCTCCGCCAGTCCATCCAAACTATCGTACTCGGCGGCGGTCACGCAGGGGTTGAAGCCTCATGTGCGGCTGCCAGGGTCGGAGCGAAGACCATGTTGGTTACCCAGAGGTGGGATACAGTGGGAGAAATGAGTTGCAACCCATCGTGGGGAGGTATTGGCAAGGGGACATTGATTAGGGAGCTCGATGCTCTGGATGGGGTTGCGGGAAGGGCGGCTGGTGAGCTTTTCTCACTTTTTGTTGTGTCTGCAATTTTGTTCTGTTCCTTGGAATGAGCCAAATTGCATTTAATATATTCGTACATATGCACGAGAATATGCAAGCATGGAACAAAGGCGCATATGGCACTTTTTGACCGTTTTGCAATTTTTGCAGCGACAGTCGCTGAAGCTAGAACTCTAGTTTTATTTTTTCCAAGACGATGCTCTGAAGCCAAATCTTCCTAGCTGAACCTTATTGAACTTACGTTCTACGTGATTCAACTGCCTATTGTTACTTGAGCTTGCACTGCGTTGTAATGAGGGGCAAATGCATACGTTGGAGACTGTCTTCAGGTAGCGCTCCCTGGTCACATGTCGCTCTGTTCTGCACGAAGAAGGCCTTGCCGTACGCCGCTAAAGGTAATATCACAATAGCACCACAGTGAAAGTAAAGTGCGGATATATGTTAAGCAAGATACTGTCGTCAGCAAAGAAGTTTGCAGTAGGTTCTTAAATTTTCATTAACGGTTCCATTGTCGCCCATCATTCTTCCTTTCAAGGCGAGCTCAAGTAGCTTTGTTCGACTTTTTAGTCCTAATCTGTGCTTCTGTAATCCAGATCAAGCCAGTCTACAACATCGCGTCCTCAATCGTTCGAAAGGTCCAGCGGTCTGGGGTCTACGAGCACAAGTCTCTCGCAAGCTCTATAAATCCGAAATTCAACGCGTCGTTTCTTCACACAACAACCTAACGGTGAAAGAGGGCATTGTTTCGGACCTCCTGTTATCGGACGATGGAAGAAAAGTACGAGGTGTGCGCTTGGAGACCGGAGAGGAGGTAGAGTGCGAAACATTGGTTATTTGTACCGGCACATTTCTTGGAGGAGAAATACATCTGGGTTTGTTCCCTCCTGTCTCAGAACGGAATATGCAATAACGAGGCGGGATAGGGAGGAAAGTCGTACCTCTCGGGCGAATGCCCAGTGAAGGAGAACCAGAAGTACCCGCTTCAGCTCTCTCACTCGCTTTCAAGAAAGCAGGCTTTAAGCTGGGCAGACTGAAGACAGGAACGCCGCCTAGGTTGAAAGGAGCCAGCATCAACTATAAGGGGATGATGACGTAAGTTCTACTTTATTCCATTTGATGGTCGAACTGAAGGAGGATGTGTCCATAGTTCGGAAGGCGATCAACCGCCTGTTCCTTTTGGCGAGCTCGGAGAAGGTGTGAGGACCGATGTTTGTGTTCTCCTTCATTCACGTTGAAGACAATCGTTGACCCATGGTAGGGAGAGCAAATAAGATGCTATCTTACCCGTACAACAAAAGAAACGGCTAACATTGCACGCTCCAATATGGATAAAAGTATGTATGTAAAAGAAGAGGTAAATGGTACGTTGTTTTCTCATTTATTGGATGTGACATACCATCAGAATCGGATTTATCTTTCCACCAGGGCCACGGTATTGCCCCTCATTTGAGGCCAAAGTCATACGATTCGAGAAGAAGGAATCACACCAGGTTTGGTTGGAACCGGAAGACTGCGATCAAGGTATGTACATACCCTCGCTCGCGCTTCATTAGCATTCCTGACAAATGATCTCAAAGAGATAATTTACCCTCAGGGCTTGTCGATATCTCATCCTGAGGACGTTCAACTCCAGCTCCTCCGCTCAATTCCTGGTCTAGAACACGTGGAGATGCTACGACCGGGCTATGGAGTGGAATATGATTACATTGACCCTACTGGACTCAAACGTTCGTTCCTCCTACTTCATTTCCTCCCCGAATCATCCCGCTTCGTAGACACTCTCGAGACGCGAGCGATTGATGGCCTCTTCCTCGCTGGGCAGATTAACGGGACCACCGGCTATGAGGAAGCGGCATCGCAAGGCGTCATAGCTGGTATTAATGCAGGAAACAAAGCTCTTCGAAGAGAGCCTTTAACTTTAACAAGGGCGGATGGGTATATTGGAGTCATGATTGTGAGCTTCGTCTTCTTCCCAAAGAGCTTGGCCTGTGTTAATAGACGAGCAGGATGATTTAGTCACGAAAGGCGTACAGGAGCCTTGTATCAATTCTCACTCGCTTTAAGGATGCATTGTTAAAGCGACTTTGCAGACCGGATGTTCACGTCACGGACAGAGTATCGAATGACACTCAGGCCGGATAATGCCGACGTTCGATTGACAGCCAAAGGTAACAAACCCACTCGCCTTTCTCGCACCTCTAAGCTGTAGTCAGGACATGCTATTGGAGCCATCAGTCCTCGCCGCTGGGCTTATTTCAACAACACCCGCTCTCAACTCGAAGATGGGAGGAAAATGCTACAAGAATTTATTCTTTCTGCACGACGATGGCGGACTGCTGGAATACAGATTCAGGATGACGTCGGTGCCATCAAGTTAGTGAAGACACCCTTCTGAATTCCTGCTGACTGAACGCACAGCGCCATGGATTTGCTTCGTTATGAGAACGTTCATCCTTCAGCATTGACGCATTTGATTCCCCAATTGTCGAATCTCGAAGCTCGAATATTGGACCGCTTAAAGATTGAAGGTGTGTGGTTCCCCTTTGTGGTTTTATTGCTCTCGTCTGACTTGAGCTTAGGAGCGTATAAGTAAGTGGTTATGCATGCCAAAGCTAGCTCCTGATCAAGGTCCAGGGTTCGCCTAAGGAGGCAAGAGGCAGAGATTCGAGCATTCGAGAGAGACGAGAATCTGCCTTTAGATCCGAATATGAACTATATGTCATTAGAATCGCTTAGCATAGAGGTGAGGCAACGTTTGATGAAATATCGCCCGGCTACTTTTGTGCGCTTTTTTCACTTCTGCTTGAAGGAGAAGCCTCTCTTGACGGGTCTTGTAGGGTGCTGCGCGACGGCTGGAAGGAATCACACCTGCTGGATTGACCGAGTTATCGGAACACTTGAGCCGTCAACGCGGGTCTGTAGCAATACCATGATTTTATGGGATAATGGTAACTACTTCACATGATTATCGTGTATAGGCACTGAGAGTAATCTATTTGTTCACAATTCCTAAATTGGTTCATATATATCGATAAACAACAAATAAACCCCTTTACTACGGCTTATGCACAGATTAACAACTGAAGATATGCACAAGTACCCGAAGCTGCGTGTCTTATTAAGGGATTGGAAAACCATCCAGCGGGTTTCTGAGAGGGTACGAAGGAATCGAGTTCACGACAATAGGAGGGTATGAACTAGGTGGCGCAGACACCATGGTAGGATATAAGTTAGGTAGGGTAGTCATCGGTTGTGCGTAGTATGAGGTACGAGGTAAGTGTGAGGAAGAGTTGGGGAAGACAAGATGGGCCACATCTCCCATTGTGCCCATATATTGGCGAATGATGTCTTGATCTACAACAGGAGTTGCAGGGGAAGATGGAGCCAATGCCTGTCCGAAATCTTGAGAGATGTGCGATGGAAGGATATCTTCGAATACCGGACCCCAACAACTTGGCGCAGAATAGTGGATGTCCCTTGGATCGTCGAAGCCAGCTGCTGGCGGACTGAATCCTGAAGCGTTCGATGACGCAGGGGAGCTGTTGCTATTACTTCCGGCGCGGAAGATGTGTGTTGCTTCGCTTCCTCTAAGGTCAGCCGTATTAGCAGATGGCGAATCCGACACCTTCAGGTTCTCCATCCCTTCAATGACTGGTCGAACGTCGGCGTAAGAGTAGCCGCTGCAGCGTAACATGTGGAGCGCAATGGAGAGAAGTTGATCCGGAAGGCGGGCGATGACCTGTTGAAAACGCTGTGGAAGATCGGGGACGAAGCAGAAACAAGCGAAGGCGGTTCGAATCATGGCCCCTGAGGATAGACGATCTGTGATTGTTTGATCCTGCCAAGTTTTCACGTAAGCAAGGAGGATACTCTGTATGGTCGCAGCGAAAACTCACATCGTGTAGAACTTGAAGGCAGGCTAAGACGTTTCTTATCTCTTGCTCCACCCGTCCCTCGCTCTCCTTCGTCAGACGCTCCAAGTCCAATATTCTCTTCTCCACTTCATCCTTCTTCATAACCTTCTCCTCTCCCTGCAGACCTCCACGGATTAACAGCTCTCTGTACTTCTGGCTCGCGACGAGTCTCGCAAAGAGCCCACGATGGGCTATACAGACAGTGCGGGCGACGTGGAGGATGACATTGATAGAAAGGAAGTTGGGATGATTCGTCGGCTGAGGCCCTTGCTTCGCACTCCTAAGTCTCGTCTGAAAGGTCGATAAATCGTCTTGCACATCTTTTACGAAGGCCCAAAACCGCCGCAAACGATTTCTTTCATTGCCAAAACGTTGACGAGCGATGGGAGAAGTCCATTGTTTGACGAGAAAGCGGGTGAGAACTGCTACTCTCGTTGTCTATCCTCCCACATCAGCAACTTGACCGTGCCTTGGGAGAGAGAGTGGGACGAAAAGAATACCAAGGCGACATATTGATCGTCGAGACTCGGATTGGGGCCGAATCGGGATAGGTCGTCGAGCTTTCGACTGTGTGGCGCAGACGAAGAGGGGAGGAGGAACATGTCAAGACCATAGGGGTACCGGCGAAACATCATCTTTACATCGTCGTCGCTCAAGGCGAGAGCGTCTCCGCTCGCAACCGCCGAGAAGGCGTCTCTCCCAAATATTGCAGGAGCAAGACGTCTCAAGACCTCTGGACGTATTGCGAGGTCCTGTCGGGTCGTCCCTACCATCAGTGACTTGGCACGGCACGGGGGCAAGACGCACAACGCAGCTCCTGAAATGACTCGCGGCGGCGAGAATGTAAGGCCGCCCGATTTTGCATGTGTAATCCATCGCGTCTACGACCGATTCTAGTACGATGAGAGTGACGAGGCTCTCAACAGTCGGCTTTCTAAGCAGTCCCACTTCGTCGCACTTCTTGACAGCAAAATTGAGAATGCTTCCACAGAAAGTCTCCCTGGCCGTCCCAACTGCATAGGAATTCTCTACGGTGGCCACTTCGGAGGGATTGGAGTGGAAGAAGGCTTCGTATTCTTTTGATGCGTGTTCGGTGCCAACAATGGACGAATGAGGAGAGTACCGAGAACCGATATACATCATGCAGGCTGCTGAGATCTGTCATAATACTAACCATTGAGAAGTTGCGGAATAGAAACAGAGGAGAAACATGCCTGCTCTTCCGGACAAGACATCTGGCTCAATCGTCCTCCGGCCCCATACCAACGGTCGAGTAAGTTTGGATAGAGGAATTCCGTGAGTGGGGTCTTGATGCATCTCTTTTGCACTGACCCAATCGCACACGATTATCAGGACAAGTTAACGGTGAGCTCCAAACCAATCGGAAATGTTGACAGGTCACTCACGCTGCAGCAGGGTACCATAAAGCTGGGCTTCCAGCTCTGTTACCACCAATCCTCGCTCAGGTGAGTTGGGAATGAGATCCTTTTGAAAAGGTACAGGAAGATTGATCCTTTTCATTCATAAATCTATGCATCCAAACGAATGAAGAATTAGGAGTGCTCACTCTGGAAGGTCAAGTTGACCCCGTCCTCCTGCACCTTTTCTCATATTTCGTTTGTCTGCTTCCTCCTTCGCCGTCTTGCTCTTCCAATATTCGAAAGTACACTTCACTCCTTTAGACCGGCAATTCGCACACGTCACATCTTGCTCCTTCTGGGCGGAACTAATGGGGGGAGGCAGGCGATCGGCGTCGTACGTGCATTTTGCACGGCGTTTTCGACATCTATCCGCAACATATCAGTCGCTCTCCAATTTTGCAATTAGGCGAGAGAGGTGGCACACCTATCGCATGCCTTGGCTATTCGTAAACGAGGGAGAAGAGTGGTATGTGTTGACGTCGAAGGTGCATTTATAGCAGTGCCTGGAAGAGAAGCGGGGAAGGTGGAAGGAGAGTAATCTCCTCCTACTGACGCTGCGTGTAAACTCTTGGTATGGCCTGTTCGTCCTACTTCGAACGGTTCGGTGTAGCTTGATGACCAGTTAAGGGGATGCTGGAACACTGTGCTCGAACGTCAGCGAACGAGTTTGAATGAAGATAAAAAGGGAGAAGCGATACTTACTTTTTGGAACTTTTCGAGCGGAGACCACTCAAACGGAGTATATCGAGCTGTCACTGTGAAAGCGGTCTTCAAATAACGATGAAATATTGTACGTCTAGTATAAGCTCGCCGAGCGAGAGGCAGAGATTGAAAATTGGCTGAAAATGAGATGCGGCGAATGAAATGAACAGAAGCGAAAGGAGTGATGTAATTGGAAGATGTTTCTTGCCCTTGACAAATTTAGGCGACTAGCAATGCTGTAAGACAACCCTGTAAACGCCACAACTGACAATAGGTCCTGCAGGAGCAGGAGAAGCAGTTGCCAATTGCTGAATTTGGCACCGGCAATGGTCAGGGCAAGATCAGCATCGCGTGGTTGAAGCCGGGCTGACTACGACTATGATTTCGAAATGTCTCACTACGGCAGCTTAACTCGGTCACGTAACAGCATACAGAAGCAATAAAGTGTAATATCTATTGAATGCAATCTTGATGGAACAAGATGAGTGTGCAACAGTGTATTAACGTAGTGAGGGACAACAGGAGCAGGTGGAGCTGGGAGGATATAGATAGCGAGCGAATGTGGTGATTGACTTGGAAGGGAGGAACAGGTGCGTCTATCTTGCCAGCTGTATGGCGACTGCATCTATTCAAATTTTGGTTGTTTGTTTGACGCTTCTAGTTTCTAAGAGTTACCTTCTGAAACTTCTCGATAGTGTACTGTACTGTAGAGTCAAAGCGCTTCTTCACGCCTTTTGCTTTGCTGCATCACAGCGCGATTGGTCAACCACCCTATCGATTGCGCCGTCTATAAAGATATCGGGTATAGGACAGCAGAGCAAGAGAGTGAAAAAAAGAGCGCCAATTTACATCACACATTCCTTCTCACACCAAAACAACAACAATAACCATCTTTTCATTTTATTTGCATCATTGATCGATTTCTCAGACCGTTTACCAGACGACGGCCCTGAGGTTGGTGGTTCCGCTGGGGAATCCGGTAGCGTCAGCGACCGCGTTAGACTTGAGAGAAGCCTGGAGGGAGGCAGGGGAACTGTTTCATTTGTCCATTCATCATCAGTCATCTTGTTCTTCCTAGGCGAGGAAACGTACGCGTTAGCCTTGCTAAGTTCAACAGCCAAGATACCAGCGACACCGGGAGCAGCCATGGAGGTTCCGGAGAGAGTCGCGGTCGCGGTGGTGGAGCCAATGTAGGCAGAGCGGACGGAGACGCCAAGGAAGTGAACCTGTTTGTGTGACGTTTCGTCAATCTTTTGATCAGAGGAGAAGTGATGAAGGGCATACGTCGATGACGGCACCGTAGTTGCTGAAGGAAGCCTTAGCCTTAGCGGAGCTGATGGCACCTGCAGTCGCAAATGAGAATATTTTCTGTGTATGGAAAGAATCAACATACCAACTGTAACCGCAGAAGTTACGCGGGCAGGGCTGTAGTTTCCAGCGTTGGCACTATTTTTCCTTCAGTATGTGCTCGGATCTATTCAAAGACCTTACTTGTCGTTTCCGGCTAAGCCCCCAGCCGTCAATTCGTTTGCACAAGATGGGAGGGAAGGAGAGACATACCAGCAATGGTGACGTGGACACCAGCACTGACAGCACCGCTGACAGCAGAGTCAACGGATGTAGATGCGCTTCCACCGAGAGAGAGGTTGATGACAGAGGGTCTGCCAGAAGCAGCACCAGCGTTGGCACTATCATCCAAACTGTTAGCTTCGTGGGTAGTGATAAGAAAAGTGCTCTCACGCCCAGTTGACGCCAGAAATAACGTCAGAGAAGGATCCAGAGCCGGAGTCGCTCAGGACCTTGACGGCGATGATGGAAGCGCTGGTAGCAGGTCCGAATCCAGAGCCAGCGGCGATACCCATGGTGTGAGTTCCTGTAAAACAATTACAGTCAGGATCCACTCTGTACAAAAGGTACAAGTCCGTCGAAGGGAATGATCGCGGGTAGCGTACCATGTCCGTTTCCGTCCTAAAATACGTGAGCGATGGAGCAAGCTGCAGAGAGAGACACATACAGCGTTGGCATATCCTCCGAAGGTCGCTCCCCAGCTGGCGCGGCCTCCGAAAGCGCTGTGTGCGGTGTAAACTCCAGTATCGACGGAGTAGCTGCATGGCTCAGTCAGATTTTATTTTGACAGGCAAAAGACGTACATGTTAACACCGGATCCAGTCTGCCTCTTATTGAGGTGGGCAACTACGGGCTCAGGAGACCTCTCCTCGAGGCTAGTTTCCTGAACATCAAAGTTGATGGTGATGGTTCCGTCCTGTTTTTTTTTATGTCAGCGTCCCGTGGAGGGACACGGGGAGAAACCGAACCTCCTCGACGAATTCAACGTTGTCGTCAGCCAATACCTGGTCAAGAACAGCAGGCGAGAGCTCGGCAGCGTAAGCATTGATGATGGTCCAATCGTCGTAAATAACATTGGCGACGATATCCGTGCCAACTTCAGCGATGCCCGCGACGTCTCCCTGCAGGACCCATTAATGAGCTCATTTGGGAAAAAGAGAAGAAAGAGCGTACAATGGAGGCAATGGAAGCACCCTTGTCAGCTCCGTCCTTCAGCTTGACAATGTAGCGGTTGGCAGCGCCAGGAGTCTCAGCTCGCCTGTACTTGGGGTGAACGTTGGTGGGAGCTGCAAGGACTCCGGCAGTGAGCGTCAAGAGAGTCGCAAGAGAAAGCATGATTGCAAGTGCTAGAGATGTTGCTGTGAAGCTTGAGGACTGCTGTGATGGGTTGAGCTGCCTTGAAGTTCACGACCTCGATTGGCCTGCTTTTATAGCTTTCCTGGGACCTCCCATGAATTCTGGTCATCTCCCTTCATCTCCTCCAAGCAGGTTGCCAAGCCTGCACTTGCAACGCTACAGGCTTCCCGATAATAAAAAAACAGGAAGAGGAGCGTGGTCTCTGCATCCCCCACTGCTGAAACACGCGGGAGGGTAGGTAGTTGGGAAGCAGTATCGTGTTCGAAGGCGATAGAATGATAAGGATGATGACAGCGGGGCTGACAAGATGACGAATTGCACGTTATTTGTTGTACATCTGAAGTCATCTACATCGCGTGCAGCAATCCCTAAGTGTTTTTACTTATTTCCTCGTCGCTTGAATTTCAACATTCCTTGCGGCAGAACCTCACACCAATGGAAAGGTTCCGAGGTCCTACTCCTGCTTCAATCTTCTAGGATCGAAGCGCAGCGATAATTGCAACCGATAGTCGAGAAGGAGGATTGAACTGAACTAAGTCTCGTTCCTGGTCCCGTTTCTGAAGCGGTCTGAAAATTAATACACTCTCCGCTCGGCGGGTCTGAAAGCGGGGTGTGAAAAGCATGATAGCATGATAGCTTTAATCACGTTGCTGGCGTAAATGCGTCTATCTCTGAGCCATACTTACCTCCCATTCTCTCGAAAGTCTTGTCGATACTGTTGTCAGTTCAGTGACCGGAAGAAAGCGGATGACAACTATCTTTCCTCCCTTCTGTCAAATTCACTACGTTTGCACCGCTCACGATTCAAGCTTCCCGCCAACGGACGCGATGATCGAGGCTCTATCTCTCAGCATTCCTGCGCGTGAGCAACGGGACAAAGCATCTACAAACATTTCGAGACTATCGCTAGAGGCAACTGGCATCCCGTTTAGCATTAAAAGCTCCAAAAATCCAGCGGGGAGCACACGTGTCATTGATTTCTCAAATTCTGTCATCTTAGAGCTACAGTGGTACCATGATGACGCGAGACTTCCAAGGTGGAATGTCTAAGGCCCCAAGAGGTCGATTGGATGTTTCATCGGGTCCCTCAAGGTGCTTGAATTCAACGGGTTTGACACAGAACCATTGATGATGTGTCGACGTCTCGCAAAGATTGATGCGGAAGGAACACGCGGGTTTGCATGAGCACCTGTGGAAATGAGTGGAGGTGGAGGTGGAACATACATGGTTGACAGTTCTGCGCAGGCTCAGGGCCGGATAGCCTGTACGACTCCTTAGAACACGGTTGCAAAAATGATGCAATTGGTCAAAATCTACCTTACATCTATGGAGGCTGCATGACCCGGAACCGGCCAAGGTTGTGTTGAAAATTGACCATGGCATGGTGCGAGCAGTAGCACCAAACCTTGAGCATTGCACTCGTCAAAGAGTGAAAGCCCACCGCTCTTCTCATTACAACCGCACAACATCTCCTCATAAAGTAACACCTCCCAGGGATAGATGAGATATCACAGCATTGCACATAGACGGCTGACGGAAGCAAACACACGATATACGTCTATTATTTTTTCAGACCCCTTACCTTTCCCTTTGCCCTTCCCCTTCCTCGGCTAGGACCTGGAATGGGAAGTTCCAGGACAGGTTTCGTACCGCCTCCCGGTCTCATTCTCAAGTTTCTGATGAGCTCCGCATCCTCCCTCGTTGTTCTTACAGGTCGGCGAACGCTCCTCTCTCCCTCAGTAGTAAAGTCTTCTATATCATCCCCTTCCTCCGAATCATTGAACTCCAACCCATCTTCGCGCGGCACCGTCCCATCGAATTCAATTAAATCAACCCCGTCTTTCTTGATCTGGTCCATAGTTCGTCCAGTAAGCAGACTCTTATCCTTTAGATCGGTGCTCGTATCCTCCTTAAATATCCTGCCTCCCTTGGTCGCGAGTTGTAAGATCCAATTCCTCCTAATCTGTGCGGCTCCGTTATACTTGGACTTTGAATATTTGACATTTCCAATTTCGTGTGTAAAAGCGATCTTGATGTGATAGCGTTTTCCGATCAGCTCCACAATGAACCCTCGTGTTTTCTTTGAGCTATGATTTGAGCGTTGAGACCGTGTCAAGACGCCCCCATCATCAGCTGCAGAGGTTACAGCTCGATATGCTTTCCCCAACCGCTGTTCTTGAATGTAGCCGGGCCACTTAGAAATATCTTGGGCTAAAGAGCTAGGTCCCACATCTGAGTCTTCAGAGGTTGAAGGGTCGAGATCACCTCCTGAATTCGAGTCGTGAACAAGATATGTCCCAAAATCCCAAACGCCTTTACAGTTTTCAATAATAAGTTCAGGACAATACGGTAGAGTTGAAGACAGACCAGTGGCACCTATGCCTCCGCCTTCGTGAAAAGAGTAGCTAGGTTAAATCAGCTTCTGCTCTCCGGAAGTAATTAAGAGACGTACAATAAAGGGTGTATCTCTGTCTCCACAGCAAGAACTCTGCGCCCTCTTTCAGAGAGCGGAGAGAGACCTTTCGGAATGGCGAAGGAGAGGGTGCCGCCATCGTTACGCCCGAAGCGGTGAACAGTGTCACAAGTCGGACATTTATTAGGAGCAACAGGGTGAGCGGTAGTGCATTGTAAGCGAAGGTCAAAGTGGTTCGCTGTCGCGTGCTAGACGGTGATGCTTTAAGATCCTGAACGTTGTGACAGGAAGGTACGAACATGCTGTTGCCTTCAAATACACTTCAGTGCGCGAAATCATGTCAGCGCGGTAAACGTACAATGTAAAATGGTTCCTCTGCTCGGCAGCTGGGAACCGTTCCACGTATGCAGCATACCGCTCGGGCCATCCCCAAGTAAATGTCCTTGCCTTCTTCGGCCTTCGAAGTACCACGGGGTCTTCATCCATTGCCACTTCCTCAACGGGTGGATCTCCTTGATGAGATAATGGCGTTTCTTCGATAATTGTATCTTCGATATCGAACTGTGTTTGGGTTCGCATGAGTGGGCGAGGACTTTGTCTCTGAGTAGGATAGCTAAACTCTTCTCCAGTTCTCAGCATATCCTGGACAATCGTATCCTCAATGATAGTTTCCTCCACGAGAGGAGAAAGAGCCCGAGGAGGTGGCAGCGCGAAAGATAAGCCTTGCGTCTGTGACGGCTGCTTGAACGTCTGGGATTTGCTCATCTCCAGCTCGCCATCGTGCATATCAAAATCTCTGATTCCTTTAATTCCCTCTCGAACAGCAGTTAAAGGCGACATTAAGTTATTCTGCACTTGGTTGTATTCCTCTCGTGCAACGGACGGGGGGGTTGGTTCGATTGACACAGGTCCATGTTGCAAGCTCGCAAGTTCATCCAGATCTTCCGTTTTCCTTTCAGGCATGGCCATTGGGAAGGGAGAAGGAGAAGGCGTGTCCCCGTAGAAATGGTGATAATCCACCGGCCCTGGCTCTTTTGGCGGTCGTGATTGCAGGATGCTCAGCCTGCCCAGATGTCAGCAACGACTCTGGAGGGAGGAACGAGGAACTCAAGTACTCAAGATACCGTAACATGGTGCCTCGTCAATTACAAGTATCGAGAAAGCACTTTGAAGCGTCAAATCGTTATGACTGGGCACACAGTCATTTGCAGAGTTTCGGCCCCTAAGGTTTGTCATTCCTGGCCAAGGGGACACATATGAAAGCAAAGTTGCGAAAGTGCAAGGGCGATGTATTCTTTTGAAATACCAAATGTTTAGTGATTTTTACAGTTGGCAACATTTTATATAAAACTTTATTTGTACAACCCGGATTCACTTCCCAACTTCTCAACTAATTTCTTGCCCGTCCCTCTTTCAAAGCTTCGTCAATTCTGGGGTTCCTTTTGCGGGTGGCCCGGAGAATCTGGTCTGAAGGAAGATCTTTTGAATACCGTCCTTTGGATCTCTCTTTTCGAAGGCGTAGTATGCTTTATCCGCATCAGCAAGGTCGAAGCGATGTGTAACCATCAGTGTTGGGTCGAGTTTGCGTTCTTGGATCATTTGAAGGAGTTCCTTCCAATCTGTAGTCATGGTCTTGGTTAATACGCGCTTTCGGGAGGGTACTGGTGAAGAACGAACACTTGTGACAAGGTGCTTGGCCACATCCAATCAACGCGACTCCGCGTTGCATCATGGAACCAATATTGAGGTGGTTGACCTAGGTAAAAATTGAGCTCTGGCATCAGATTTTTTTGGGACCCACAAAGCCTGCATAGACGCCAGTGATACCACATCTACCCCAAGCTCTGGTACTCGTAATCATTTCATCTGTCCAACGAATGAATCACGCCATCTCTGACATGATGTGGAAACTTACTCAGCAACTCGCTGGTATCTGTCTCCAACCCAGTCGCAATCTCAATCTTGTGCAGCAAGCTCTTAGGATACTCTCCTGCTGCACACTCAAGGGCGACATCGATCCCGCCTGGTACCATTTCCAAGAGTGCATCCTTGACTGTCTTCTTCCCAAGAGTTGAGTAATCGAGCGTTTCAAGGCCTGGAATCTTCGATTTGGCCCATTCCAACCTCCAGTTTGAATCGATACCAATCACTCGGGCGGCGCCGTCCATTTTTGCGAAGATTGCGGCCATGATACCAATAGGTCCCATTCCTTCAAGGAGATGTTAGAGGCTTTGCCGAAAGGAAATGCCATATAGAGGAAGTGAACCAACCCCAGATTGCAACAACATCGCCTTTTTCAACTTTGGTGTACTTGACGGTATGATAAGAGGTGCAAAGGACGTCGGAAAGATAAAGAGCTGGGGAACACATGGTTGGTGGCTTGGAAAGGTGAATGGGCTTGACGTACCGGCTTCATCAGGGACGTCGTCTGGAATAGGCAACAGATTGACATCGCCTAAAGGTACGCGAACGAATTCAGCTTGTCCGCCTCCAAACCCGCCAGTCAAATGGGAATATCCAAAAAACCCTTTATGTCACAAGTCAGTCCAGTTTGTCAAAAATTAAATGCTAAGAAGATATGAACGAACCAGCGGTACGCTGCCCATACATAGTGCTCATAACCTTTGACCCATTCGTGTTTTCGCAAGTGCTCGAGAGGTTCTCTTTGCAGAACCGACAGTTTCCACAGGCGATTTGAAAAGAGGCGACAACGCGCTGTCCTGGCTTCACTTTCGTAATCCTCGATCCGATCTGTTTACTCGACGATTGATCAAGTTGAGCTAACATTTGGGGAGGAAACCAACTTTGTCCACGACACCCATAAACTCGTGGCCTAAAATATCGCCGCTTTGCATTTGCACGATGGCTGCACCATTTTTGGCTTCAGCAACAGCAAGGAACCAACTTAGGATCAGGGACAAACCGCCATGAAGAAGATGGAGGTCAGAACCGCATATCGTTGAGCCAGTGACTTTCACGATGACGTCGTTGTCGTCAATTATCTTCGGCTTGTAAGTCTCCGCTGTTCCTCCCATTAACCACTAATTCTGGAATAAATTTATTCGAAAGAGCTCACACATCGTAACCTTCCCTTTCCCTTGCCATGTAAGAGCAATCATTTTTTCCGAAGTATCCGCCCATTCTTCTACATTTTTGGAGGGGTTTGAAGTGCTCTGTGTCAGAATTTTCGGGTCTTGACCGAGTGTTCCTGCGGCGAGGTTTGCAAAGTATGTTAGCCATTTGTGTCGTGTTGCAAGATGTTTGAGTTGTTTGTTGTTTCCTGATAAAAGAGCTGGAAAGAGAGATACTTCGAGCTGATTCGATTGGGGGAGCTTTTATGTTTTAGGGAGCTCATACACTTATACCTGGCTTTATACCCATCACCAAGCATTGTGACGTCAAATGTGAGGTAGTGAGGTAGGTGTGGTAAAAGGTGGCATAAATAGCGCACGTGACAATGAAGAAGACATATAGAAGGCCGTTCAAGTTAGGAACGCGGGTCGACTTATAGCTTACAGGAAATAGGACATAGTACGAAATATTCGCTAATTGAGCAAGTGCTATGTCTCGTCTTCCCAACACTGCTTCGTCCTTGTCTCAAATCGGCAAATTCTGTCTCAGCCTGTCCTAACAGTCCAACATGAATGAACCATCAGTGAAGTCTACTGATCGCTGCTGATAAGACATCGAAAGTGTAGGAAGGTTACCTAACTATAGCCGGGAGGTCAGACCCTATATTAGACTATCGGAGGTATTGTGACAATGAGGATGGACAAGGGCAGAAGATTTTGTAAGAAGGATCACATTAATCACACAGAAATTTTGAGCTCAAAATTAAATCACATCAACAAGTGCCCATCAAAGGTTTACGAAATCGTCAAAATTGACCTGGTCCGTCCCATTGCCTTCAGCAAGGCTCATCATCGCATCAACCGCTACCGATCCTTCAGCTCCTGTCCCATTCGAATCAATCGGCATCTCCTGCACCTGACCAGCATCCAATCCCGCAAAATCCTTCAGGAAGTCCTCAGCTCGGAGCCCATCGAGGTTGAGTGAGATCTCGTTCTCTCCCCCTCCTCCATCTGCCGCATTCGTTGCCTCAGAGAGCAGTTTCATGATCTCATCTTCGGTGTTCTGTGCAGGCTGTGGTGCAGCTTGGCCCTGGAGTTGGAGCTGGTAGGCT
Source organism: Atractiella rhizophila (assembly GCA_021432655.1). Classification (NCBI taxonomy): domain Eukaryota; kingdom Fungi; phylum Basidiomycota; class Atractiellomycetes; order Atractiellales; family Hoehnelomycetaceae; genus Atractiella; species Atractiella rhizophila. Next base: position 31,326 of record MU271680.1, read on the forward strand.
TCTTTGGTCCTGTCGCGTTGAGACTCGAGGGCTTTGCGTGACAATTCAAGCCTTTGTTGTTCCTCTTGAAGACGGCCTGACTTCCTATCGGCGGAAATCCCAACATGTGAGCCTTCAGAAGCATATAGAAAGGAGGAACACAAACCTCGCAAGCTCTGCTCTCATCCTTCCCAGTTCGGTCCGCTCCGCTTCCACCTCCCTCTTCATGCTCTCCACCCTCCTCTTCTCATACTCCAACACCTGTTCAAACCTCTCAAAGTTCTTCACCTTCATCTCAAGCTTCGAAGTCAATCCTTCCACCACAGACAAAACCTTCTTCTGTAATGCCAGGTCCTCCTGAAGGAACAGACCGGACGCTTTCGTCGTCGCCGTCTTGAGAGACAAAAGAGCCAGGTCCTTGTTCGACTTTGTTTGGACTCCGTTGGAATGATCATCCGCGGTCCCATTCGTCATCGTAGCAGGCGGAGGCGAAGGTTTCGGAGGATGATCAGCCGGGTCTTCCTTTTCAGTGTCCATTTCGACATCATTGTCCTCCTTCTCTCCGTCCTTCTTTTCGCTTTCTTCTTCCTTCTTCTCTTCTTCCTTCCTTCGTTTCGTCAATCCATTCTTCAACCTCTCCATCACACCCTGTACCCCTCTTTGCTCCCCCGCTGCTAAAGCCGCCGTTTCCGGATCCACAAGTCCGGCGAGGAATGCGACCACAGAAAGGACCGGATTGTCCAGCTTGGTGAGAGGAGGGTGCTGAAAATCGGTAAGGAGGGACTTGGCGTCCTCCGGCGGTTGAAATGGCGCATTAATTGGGAGACGAAGGAAGTGAGCGAGGCATTGCGTCCTCGACCTGGTGCCCACATGTCGCGCAACATTATCCCATGCATCTGTATTAGGGTCCGTCGACGCATCCGCGTACATCTCGAGTGCCTCGAGGAGGCGTAACGTCTCTTCATCCTTCCAATCGTCCTTAGAGTCGAAGTTGGCCAATGAGTCGGATGGGTCGGTGACTACTTTGATGAAGTCGCCATTGGATAGGTTCATGGGGAATCGAGCGGAGAGATAACATGAGTGACAGACTGTCGTCTCTTCTTCCGTTCCGGTCACAGTTTCATCTTCGTCCTTCCTTTTTCCTCCGATTGAACGATAACGCACTCTTCCGCACTCCACACCACAGGAATCGCACTGGTAGACCAACTTCTCCTGTCCTCCTTCGAATTCTTCACCTTCGGCCTTCAAGACCTCCTTCGCCCCTTCTTTCGCCTCCTCCTCCGAGAGTTTGACGGCATCCTTCCCACCGCTCCGATGCTGGAAAATCGACTTGGTCAGCTCAAGCGTAGGAGTCGTCCCGATTGTTCGCGCAATCTCATCCGTTTTCTTTCCCGGTACGACCTGCGGAAGAGTGGGCTCAGCAGAGGTGCCTGGGTGAAGTAGTTGTGGCGCGAGACCGCGCGGTGTGTCGATGAGGACGCGGAAGTGGCCGGTGAAGGGAGGGACGAGGGTTGATGGTCGAGTTGACGGGTCGATCTACAAAAGCATGGGAATCAGCATTTCCCAAAAG
>MU271681.1:0-30618 GCA_021432655.1 Atractiella rhizophila
CCAAATGTGAAGCACAGGTTGGAAAGAGGTACGCCTTAACCTAAGTTGCTCCCATGATATGTCAAAGCTTCTAAGGCTCTTGCACATGCCGAGAGCGAACGAGTGAGTGCAGCGCGTAACGCCTTAAGTATGGCTAGGACCAGAGACAAGTGCTTCTGGACATCTGGAGGCTTCGTTTTACCGCCAAAGCTGAGACAATTCTTGTCAGGGGTACGTTAGGGCAGAATTATTAAATTATTCTAGTAGGACATAAGAAAGGTCGTAATTATTATCTATCGATACATCTCATCAATGCCTCAACATTCGTCTACTGTTATTTTACAGTAAATTGATCACCAACAAGCGAAAATTTCTTTACACAATTGTAGTGTCTGCAAATAAGAGTGTACTGACGCATGCCGCGGACCGTCAGGTCCCATATCACAGTATGAGTTCATGCGACTGATAGAATCATGTCAACGCTCTCGATCAGGACGGTGACATTAATTCCACGAGAGATATGAAGGAATGGACATCTCGATATCAACATCACATTACAATAATCTCATTCTTTTTCGCATCGCACAAACATCAACATCTTACACTTCATGCGTTTAGAGAGAGCTGAGGTTTTATAAATTTAACTCGGGTCATTTACAGAGTTAAATAGACGGCACTTCACAAATAGTGTAGCAATTGGTGGTCTACACAAGTTAACTCGATCAGATCAGTCTCAGTACAGGATCCAGATCGTTCTGTCATCCTCAATGATATCAAGCGACTAGGATCGATGGATGGAAGAACAAACAGGGTTCAAAAGAATCATACACATGAGTTGTCACTTTCATTTCTGGGTTCCTTTGTGAGGGAATAGTAGGCGACAACAACTTGGATCGAAATCGCTGCATTTCAATGCGTCTGCATTAAATCATCATTAGCGAGTATGGTGGGGGAGGAAAGGAGAGGACAAGAATGGGAAGGCTCACTGGCTTGATTTTGAAATGTAAAGAGATGAGGGAGAAGACGAAGATCTAAAGATGGATATCTGAGGACAGCTGGACGGAAAAAGGGACAAGGAAAACGGACCTTGAGATCTTGTACAAGGTAGTAGAACACGCGTAGCCCATCTGGATCTTCGCTGTTGGTAACTTCTACCAGACTTCCAAGTTTGGCGGTCTATTCACCACAACAAACACAGCATCAGCACCCCCGACCAAAATCAACCAAAAAAACATAGCCAAACCGGCAAGAAGGAGCAAAGAAGGACATACCTCAAAGCTAATATGATCGCCACCGACCCTAACCTCCAACTCCTGCTTTCCCACAATATTCTTCTTAGGCCATGAATTATCGTCTTCCTTTGTGATCTCGCTCTCCAACACTATTCTCTTCAGTTCCTCCACCGCCAGCGGACTCAGGTAAAGCTCCTTCCGGATCAGGGAATCGTTTCGATAGTTGGAGTTGTTCGCATATCGAAGTCGACCCTTGGAGTACTCGAATTCGAGGAACTCGTGTCCGTGGCGACCTTGATGGCCGGTGCTGTTCGGCCGTTAGTTAGGACAGCTCCCATGATATGTCAAAGCTTCTAAGGCTCTTGCACATGCCGAGAGCGAACGAGTGAGTGCAGCGCGTAACGCCTTAAGTATGGCTAGGACCAGAGACAAGTGCTTCTGGACATCTGGAGGCTTCGTTTTACCGCCAAAGCTGAGACAATTCTTGTCAGGGGTACGTTAGGGCAGAATTATTAAATTATTCTAGTAGGACATAGAAAGGTCGTAATTATTATCTATCGATACATCTCATCAATGCCTCAACATTCGTCTACTGTTATTTTACAGTAAATTGATCACCAACAAGCGAAAATTTCTTTACACAATTGTAGTGTCTGGTGTACTGACGCATGCCGCGGACCGTCAGGTCCCATATCACAGTATGAGTTCATGCGACTGATAGAATCATGTCAACGCTCTCGATCAGGACGGTGACATTAATTCCACGAGAGATATGAAGGAATGGACATCTCGATATCAACATCACATTACAATAATCTCATTCTTTTTCGCATCGCAAAAACATCAACATCTTACACTTCATGCGTTTAGAGAGAGCTGAGGTTTTATAAATTTAACTCGGGTCATTTACAGAGTTAAATAGACGGCACTTCACAAATAGTGTAGCAATTGGTGGTCTACGCAAGTTAACTCGATCAGATCAGTCTCAGTACAGGATCCAGATCGTTCTGTCATCCTCAATGATATCAAGCGACTAGGATCGATGGATGGAAGAACAAACAGGGTTCAAAAGAATCATACACATGAGTTGTCACTTTCATTTCTGGGTTCCTTTGTGAGGGAATAGTAGGCGACAACAACTTGGATCGAAATCGCTGCATTTCAATGCGTCTGCATTAAATCATCATTAGCGAGTATGGTGGGGGAGGAGAGGAGAGGAGATGAAGGAAACGCTCACTGGCTTGATTTTGAAATGTAAAGAGATGAGGGAGAAGACGAAGATCTAAAGATGGATGTCTGAGGACAGCTGGACGGCAAAGAATAGAAGAAAACGGACCTTGAGATCTTGTACAAGGTAGTAGAACACGCGTAGCCCATCTGGATCTTCGCTGTTGGTCACTTCTACCAGACTTCCAAGTTTGGCGGTCTATTCACCACAACAAACACAGCATCAGCACCCCCGACCAAAATCAACCAAAAAAACATAGCCAAACCGGCAAGAAGGAGCAAAGAAGGACATACCTCAAAGCTAATATGATCGCCACCGACCCTAACCTCCAACTCCTGCTTTCCCACAATATTCTTCTTAGGCCATGAATTATCGTCTTCCTTTGTGATCTCGCTCTCCAACACTATTCTCTTCAGTTCCTCCACCGCCAGCGGACTCAGGTAAAGCTCCTTCCGGATCAGGGAATCGTTTCGATAGTTGGAGTTGTTCGCATATCGAAGTCGACCTTTGGAGTACTCGAATTCGAGGAACTCGTGTCCGTGGCGACCTTGATGGCCGGTGCTGTTCGGCCGTTAGTTAGGACAGTTGGCGTAAGTCATGGGGAAGACGTACTAGTAGCGTAGGTAGAAGGGGTCGTTGGATGCCATGCTGGATGAGATTTGGAGGACGAGTGGATTAGAGCGTGACTATGGAGCTCACTATGTATCATTGATCCTTACTTCATCCAGACTGCATCGGTTTCTGCTTAAGTCTAGCTAGAATCTAGCAGGATCTAGCGTTGCTGCCCATTGCTGTTGCTCTTATATACTACTTTGGTACTTCGTCACCATGTCCCTCTCGCCCATACGTCCCTCCGAGCGCCTCTTCTCCCCTGTCCGCTGGGACTCAAACGATGTCTTCTCGTCCATCTTTGGTTACGGCTCTTTCGAGGCACAAGAACTGGAGAAAGGCTGGATTGCGCTGCAAAGCGGCAGCATGACAGACAACCGTGGTTTGTCGTGTAATTATTGTTGCTGACTTTTGCAGACAAATGTTTGGTTGTTCTTTGAATAGGATATGCGCTCCCAGATGTATACGTGAATTCAGATGCAAAAGCGAAGGGAGATCTCGTAAAGAAGAGTAACGAACACGAAAAATGCGTTGCAGAAATCAGTCTGTCCTTTCTCCTTTCTTAGCAAATGTAAATCCGCTTACCAACTCCCTCAACAGCAACAGCGACATCTTCCTCCCCTTCGCATCTGCAAGCACAAAACATCACGCAGATACCTCCCAAACTCGCTTTTCGGATAACCAAGCGAAGCACCGACAAACCCTCATCGTCATCAGCCGTCGCAGCTAGCACGCTTGCAACAGCGTCATCTTTCTCTCAGTTGTCCAGCGAGCCATCAAGTAACACATCCGCAATAGACAGTGGAAGAGAAACCATCAGCAAGAACACGTCCGATCAGTCGATTGCAACCTCGATTGCCTGTCCGATTCTGGCTCCAGCATCATCTTCAATGTTAGCTACACCTTCTTCGGCTTTGGCTCAGGAGTTGAAAGTCGAAGGACGTGGGAGTGAGCAGTCGTATCGTTCTGTTCAGACCCACAACGAAGTCTCAATGGACACGGGGAACGACAGCGATCGGGAGAAAAACGGGGGACAGGACAGAGATAAGGAGAAAGGAAAGAGGAAAGGGGAAAGGGGACGTTCGAGATCTCCCCCCGCCAACCGTGCTACGTCGTACACGAATTACGAAGTAAGGAGTGTGTCAAGAGGAAGGCGGAGGGACAGGTCTAATTCTTCGGAAAGCAGGAAAGAGAAAGAGAAGGGGAAAGTGTGGCACAAGGACGGAGAGAGGGAGACGGAGATGGGAGACGGAGAGATGCTTCCTCCTCCCCTACCCTTCCGCCCTCCGAAATCCAATGAACGCAAAGAAAGGGAAAACGAGAGGGATCGTCCCTCTCCTCTGTCGGGGTCAAGATCAACCGCGTCGGAATCACGATTAAGACGTCGATCAGCTTCTCCAGCGACCATCCGACGACCCATCTCTTTTTCGACAGACCTCCGGCGCTCCCCTGTTCCTTCCCGCCATCCTGACATCCCCTACGGAAGACGACCGTCCCCCGCTCCCACCGCACCAGTGACGCGGTCTGTTTCGTCCCAGAGGGATGGCGAACGCCGAGGGAGGGATTGGGATCGCTCGAGTCGAAGGAGCCCATCTGCTATCGACTTCATCGAAAGCACTCGGCGTATCGATCGCTCACGAGAAGGTGAAGGCCGGAAACAGCCCCAAGTGTTGAAGTTCCCTTACAACCTACCAGGAGACGAACGAACCACTATCCCGACACGCGATCCACGGCCGTATGGACGGCGGACGAGTCCAGCGAGGACCGTTCCCCCCAAATTGACAAAGGGGAGGAGGGGATCCGCTGCTTCCCCGCCGCCGTTGCGTGTTCATCAGGTAGTGGAAGGCAGGGGAGGAGGAGGAGGAGCCTGTCCCCCTTCGAGCGAAGGAGAGATGATGAGGATAGAGGGAGGGCTGTGGACATGGAAGAATATGATCCGTTGCGCCCCTCCACTTCTGCTTCGTCCTCTGCTTCTGGCCCAGGGTTTAGCAAGGATTTATTCTCGACTCCGGACCAGAATAGAGTGTCGTATAGCAGACGCCCCTCACCCCCGCGTACTGCACCTATTGCACCATCATCCTCTGTCCGACCGGCAGGATGGGAAGGGGCTCGCGGCAGAGCTTGGCCAGAGCGTGTAAGAGTGGACGACTCGGAAACAAGTCTCGGAAGCCGCTTCTCGCCTCAATTTTCATCGACAGCGACTGCAAGCGCGGGAAAGGGGACCCTCCGCCCCATCACTTCGCCAGCCCAGGTGAACCAGCCACTTTCGCCGAGATCTTTGGACATCAACGAGTTGCTGGCAACTTATAGACCACCAAATGAGGATGAGGATGGACGCAACAATGGAGAAGGTAATCTTGACGGATCCATTGGAGGCGTGAAAATGGCTAGAGATGGGAGCCTAGTGTCGCGGATGAGCTTTCGTCCTTCGCTTTCCGTGGAAAATGACGAACTTGGCCTCCAAAACATCCACGCCAAGTTTCCACGTTATGTCATCATGCCCTTCTCACTCCGACTTCCCAATGTGGACGACATTAGGCCTTCTATATGGAACATCATGGATTACTTCTGTTGCGGCTACCGAATCTTCACCGCTAACGAATCCTTGCTCCATCTCTTTTCTTCTTCTCGAGGCGAGGCGCGCCGTCGACTATTTGGAGGAGACGGGAATTGGATTGATCCTGCTCGCTGGATACGGTTGAAGAAGGAGCACAGCGGACGACAGCTAGCCGAAGGGGACAAGAGAAGAAAACTTCCTCCGAAACCTTTACACTTTTGGATATCCCGAGACTTCAGCCGTTTGCAAGAGAGAACACAATTCATCATCTACGTCGGATATCAGAATGAGATTGAAGCAGTCATTGCCGCCAAATTCTTTAGTTTCAAAGAGTTCTTTCAGCGCCGTGAGCACAGTCCGGGCTCGGTCAAATCGATGATGGGGGACGGGCGGGAGGTGGAGAGTTCTCAGAGCAGAGATAACTTCTGGAGGATCGAAACTGATATCAATGGACTTGTTTCTTTCGATTTACAGATTCCAGGTCACTGACCTGCCATTTTCAGTCTCAGCTTGTATCCCTGCCTTTTGACTTTCTTGAATATTGCTGTTACCCCAACTTGTATACGCTTGCAGCTTGTCAACCGAACACAAACGTTCCACCGTCATTCGTAGCTGCTGGACGTAGTAAGCCTGGAACCAGCAGCCTCGTCGCGTTCTCAAACCGTTTTGCAGTGACGGCATTATCTGAGGAGGAATTGCAAGGTGATAATTAGACAGTGTACGTGCCATTGAAGGAAATAAGAAAAATAGATGAGATGCTCGAACGAGGGTACATATTGTTGATGGTTTCTAGATTCTGCATGCTGCCCGAACGCAAGTCAAACGACATCCATCAAATCTATTTTCTCATACGATAATCAGAGTTAATTCAAGCCGGTACCAGACAGTGAGAGAAGAGAGGCAGCAAAATGACATCTATAGAAGCGAATCCGGCGCTCAAGAGAGCCCTTTCCTAAGCAAGCAAGGTAGGAAAAATTCAGCCATCTCCTCCCAGCCTGAGCATGGCTAGGTCTAGGATTTTGACCCACTCCTCCTCCTGTGCCTCCAACGCAACTCCATCCAGTTGCACTTCAAAAACGCCCATCGCCTCCTCTGTCCACTCTTCCGCGACCGCGAATCCCCTCACCCTCTCCGTCCAGCTCTCCCATTCCATTCCCCAGGCTTCATGAGGACTCTTGATTCCAACGCTGGAGGGGATGCGCGAGTGAATGAGATAGAGAGTGATGAGGGGCGGTGCCACATCGAACGCGCGGGCGAGGAGGTGGCAGGAGGCAGCGGAGGGCGCTTGAAGGAGAGAGCGGACAAGGGAAGGGTATTGAAAAGCCTTCACGAGCACCATAACTGCCGAGCAAACCAGCATTAGTCCATCTGTTGCATCGCAATGGTCAGGGATGAACTCACCAGCTTTCAAGGCTTCATAAGCCTCTTCCAATGCCTGCTTGGCAAGCGGTTGCTCCTCCTCTCCTTCCTCTTCATCCGGCTTCAAGCCTCTCATACCAGAGCAGATCCTGCATCCAAATTCAGGCGGACATCTTCCGTCATCCTTCTCCGGGTCCACGTCCTCCTCGAGATCGATGACCCCGTCGACTAACTTCTTCACCACCTTCTCAACCAAACCCATCTCCCATCCCAATCTTTCCGCCGCCTCCTTCTCCCTCTCTTTCCCCGGAGGACTCGGGGCTCTTCCGTTCCCGAGAGAAGCAGATGAGGCGACAGCGCCCCCGCGACCGAAGATAGCACGACCAGCAATACGACCACCGAAGCCAACACGCTCTTCCTTTTCCTTCTTCCCCTCCAGCTCCTGCATCTTTCCTGCAGAAGCGATCGACCGCGCAGACCAGGAAAGCATACTCTTCCAGATACACGCAGTCGCAAGCCCTACGATCCATTTCTCCACCGCTTCGTTCTTCACTCCTGTTCCGCCACCGAACCGATGGACGAGGAAGGACTTCGCCCCGCCCAAGATTTGAGCCAACTCCTTGACGTAAGTAGGTGAGTTGTTGGGCAGTGAGCAAGTTTGGTTTTGGTTTTGGTTTTGAAACACATTCGGAGCAGGGGAGAGAGAACGAGGAGATGCATGTCCACTGCCGTACCCATGGCTTTGGACAAGTTCTCGGTCCTCGATCCTTGCGCTATTGCAAACGACTCCAATCTTTTTCTTCACTCCGTCCACGACGGGTAACATAACTCGATTGACTATTTCCTCGAACTTCACCTTCCATCCCTCCAATGCACTGACAGTACCATCCGTTCCAGCGATCTTCCGTCTCTTGATTTCACCAACGACACGACACAGCGCATCTGCGACGGCCCAAGCAGCAGCTGCAACGTCCAGTGCTGCCTTTTGAGGTGCAGGCAGAGCATCCGGGGACATTACCTTCGGGGCGACGGGAAGAGACAGAGGAAGGCTCAATAATGGAAGGAGGAGCGCCGAAAGGCGGGACAGTAGCACGGAGAGCGTGCGAGAGACAGCGGAGCGGAGGAGAGAGCGGAGGAGGTAGTGGTCTGGCAGAGAGCCGGTCAAGGCGCTGTTGTGCAACAAGTCAGCATGAAAGTGTCTCAAACAGTGTGCGCGATAACCGATGACATAACCCCGGAAAACTTGTGCGCAGCAGTCAAATGTCAACATCGCCATGGCGATTCCATCGAGTTTTCACCACATCTGAATATCTCACTACGAACAATAATCAAGGGGAAGATATTCCAACCTTCTGGTTGACATGCCGGTTCACTACGCTTGAAGTCATACTTGCCAAGAAACGCAAGTCTGATTTGAAAGCCAAATCGCTCGCTACCGTTAACCAACAAAGAAACGAAACTCACCTCTCGACCGTGGCGGCGAACTCTTTCGCTCGCTCCCTTTCCACTGCTCCTCCCCTCCCAAAAATCTTATTTCCCTTCTCCGCCAGCTCCAGTGCGACCTTCTCGACATAGCTCTGTCCCACTAGTCCAATGCCGGACAGTACAGGAGTCCCAGGAATGGAACCGTTGACCGGAGAAGAGGGTGCAGTGTGTGCAGCGCCAGAAGAATTAACTCCGGCGTGGAGCGTGGAATTGGAGCGCTCAGAAGTCGAGCGACGGCCGAGTGTGGTGAGTGTGGAGAGGAGGGAGCTGCCGGATGAACCGGAGGAAGTCGGTGTTAGAGGTGTTGGAGCAGCAGACGAGGAAGACGGAGGAGACGAGCGGAAAATCTTCTTGGCTGCAGATGATGGGTTCGACATGTCTTATTCTATCGTTCTATTCGTTCTATTCTATTCCTTTGTCCTGGATTCGATGGTGACGACGTAAAATGTAAAGGGATGTGGCGGATCCTCAACTCCTGACAGTTTCGTGCAGGAGCGAGTTGAGACGGGTGTTGAAAATTTCGCAAATTAGGGTGGCTGGTCGAGATCGGTTACGACCGAGAGTTTTATTTGAACGATTATCGAGGCGCCAGTGCGGACTCCACTTCTACACCATTCCCAGAATCGTCATGAGCTGAAAATTCTACCTCCATAACAACGAAAACTTGGACAATGGGACAAACCTGAACAATTTTTGGTTTCGTATGGAGGGGTCTATCATCCGTTCGCTTTCTTGTAAAAAATGCAGATATCTGAATCCCAGATGGGAATTAGAGCAGCTCTCAGCTTTTTTAAGAGAACCTGGTGGTTGAATCACGACTTCGACCCAACTCACCAACCTTATCGCCTTTCACCCACACATCCGACCGGCTCAAAGTGGCTACACTATTTTCCTGCGCATTTTTGGCAGATCCTTCAGCGTCTTTTAGCAGCACAGCTCATAGGTAGGTCGAGAAATAAAGAGGAGGAACATCATGTCGTACAACAAGGAAAAAGACCTTTCTTCAGACCTCCCTCCCGCCAAATCCCACAAGATCCGAATCACCCTCACCTCCAAGAACCTCAAGGCAGTTGAGACAGGTGTGTTATCCTCTTTCTCTTTCGCTGGCAGGGGCTGGAGAGTGATGTTGCAATGTAGTATGCTCCCGGCTGTTGGAGTCAGCGAAGAAGCAGGGCGTCCTTCAGGTCAAAGGACCGGTGAGGATGCCGACGAAGGTATTGAAGATCACAACGAGGAAGACTGTGTGTAACCCTCTTCGTTTCATGCAATCTAGAGAGCTAAAAAGATTGCCGGAATAGCCTTGTGGTGAGGGATCGAAGACATGGGACCGCTATGAGCTCAAGATTTACAAACGTTTCATCGACCTCAACTCGCCTGCAGAGACAGTTAAGCAGATTGTTCGTCATTTCATCCTCCTCTCTTTCGCCACGTCCAACCTTCCATCCTTCCCCATCTCTCGTTCTATTCCTCGCAATACTGATACCAATGCGCGTTGCGGGACAGACCAAGATGGACATCGAACCTGGAGTCGAGGTCGAGGTCACTATTGCTGCCTAGAGGCTGTCAAGTGGTTGCATGTAGGAGCAGGATTTATGCATTATGTCAGTATGCAAAAATGGGTTACTTTTCCCTATCTGGTGGGGAGTTGTCAGATCAGGTATTCCATGTCGTGCTGGACGGGAGGCTGGCGACAAGTCTGTATGAAAACGTGTTTCGCATCGATTTATTGTCGTAAATTGACTGTGAGGACGAGTAGCGTATGAAAACGCCTAACTCATCTTCCCCGCTAGCGGATGATTTCTAATGTACAGATATGTTCAGGAAACTCATTCAGTAGGAAACTCATTCAGTCTGGATTCTTGAGGCAGATTAGATATTCTCCAACATCACGGCTGGAATTGTGGGGAGGCGCTAATGTGTTCATTAGCTGATCAGCGATATGGCCAATCATGGTCATTTTAGCCGTCTAACTCTGCAGGTGGACTGCAAGTCAACCTATTGATCCCGTTCCTGCCTGATTGTGCGTATACCAGCTCCCTCCCGTTATTCTTAACCTGCGCAACCGGGGAGGATTTGAGATCTTCAAAGTAAACAGATTGCCGTAGTACGTCGCAACAAACGCCGTTCCAACTGTATACGCCCCATTTCTAGTCACCGCAGTGTTGTTGCTCTCTCCCACACCTCAACCAGCGTGAATCAAAGTTTCCAACGGAGAAGGCGGCGCGATCTGCCATCCTGATTGGACATGAACTGCGCAAAGGTACTACGGACTGCAGGTCCTGCTTTTGAATAAAACACACAGTCGTCCCCTTGCTATCAGGCCTCGAAGAGAAATGTATTTGCACGCTTCATTCTTCGGTCTCTTTCTGACCGCTCTATCTCTCCCTCCGCAGCGCCCATTCAGCAATTCTGATTCACCCCCATTAAGAGCATTATCTGAAGGGCAATGGGATCTCACGAAACAACCACACCGTGACGATACCTCTGCTTTCGCATTTGATACCATTTCGAATTTGTTACAACACTGGCCCAACACTCGTTTGCGAAACGGTGAGCTTTACCTGGCTAAAACCAAAGTACCGAGTTGACTGCTTCAGAGCTTAGGTCATAACATTGTGCCTGGTCCGTCCTCCTTCGTAGAAAGTATACGGCATTGAAAGATGGCAGGCCTAATTAAACCCGGTACAATTTTATACCATGGTACACCTTCGCCTCCTAAATCCTCTCACTCACACTAACAATCCGAAAGGCGCGGATGGTAACACCACGCCAACTGTTCCTGAGTGGTTTGCCTTCGCACCTGGTGAGACTCTTTAATACGTTTGCAAGCTTAGACCCTGCTCACATTTTGCAACAGAGCATTCCTCTGGCTTTGCACGGCAGGGTTGGCATCTGACAATCGTGGTCGAACGTCCCATCAAATGCCTTTACTTTGATGGGAGTTCTGGAGCCAAAATGCCATATGGCAGTCTCGTCTGTTTCTTCCGTTGAGCCTGTAGCGTGTCCCTTGCTCAATAGTGTTGGATCAGGATACTCAGGATCTGATACAGAATGGTGGATTTGAGGAAAGGACAGATGAGAGGCGAAGGATACGAGACATATGTGCTTGGGGCAAGAAACGAGATGTTGAAGCTTTTGTGAGGTAAGCCTTTGACCATGAGTGAACTAGCTTGACTGATGGATCCACAGAACGGAACAAGACTTGTGCGTTTCTATTCACTTTGAGCAATGGAATTGAAGGAACGTACAGCGAAATTATGCTCTGTGACCCGTCCTCTCCATCAGTGAAAATCGTTTCTTGGCAACAGCTACCTTGGATTCTGCATGATCGACCACAGAGAGGTCCCGGACGAGGGCCTGGTGGACCTGGAAGAGGACCTGGTGGACCGGGAGGATGGCCTCCTCCGCCTGACGAAGAGACTTTCGTCCCCAACACTATTCCCGATTTTCCTCCGCGATTCAGCTTCTCCGAAGCCCATACATTAGAGACCATCAATGCAGGATCTCGACACAACACCTATCCAGGAAATGAAAATGTGGAACTCTTCCTTTCTCACCTCGTCTCCTTTTACGATACAGAAAGGTTTCCCTCCCTCATTGAAAGTAGGCGGGGGCGGAAGAGGATGGATCACCGGCTGATTGATTTGTCGAAAGAAGATATAAATCGTTTCCAAAATTTGTCCTGGGAACTTGCTTGGGAGGAAAGCGGGGGAAGAGTCGATTGGCGTCGCATCATACGATCGTTGAAGGACCGTCACTACCGTCGGCTTACGACAATGAAGCAGATATTGTTCGGTTCTTCCAAAAATTTACCAGACGACGAAAAGCGATTTAACCTCACCGTTTTACAAGCTCACGTCACTCTTGCTCCCTACCTTTTCACCCTCCCCACATTGGATAACGTAACTCGTAAAGAGTGGATTGTGCCTGCTTGGCAACAGTGTTCGTTCGCTCACACAGCTTTCCTGCCATCGACCTTGGCTGGGGAGACGAAAGCGGACAGGTTCATCAAAAAGAGTGTGGAGGTCGTGGAGACGGAAATTTGCCGTGTTGCATCTCTTATCCTCGCTGAAGGAGCTGCCAAAGCAGCAGGGAAAGGAGAAGCTATTGACAAAACCCTGGACATTTGGCGGGAACAGTTGCGAAGCTTGTTTGAATGGCTAGATTGGAGCGAATGGGTTGTCTGCGAACCTGAATGTTCTGTCGAGGTATGCATCTTCTCTTCTCTAGCAACATAGTCCCAATGATTATCTCAGGAGATTTGTTACCTCCCTACCTGGCCATACTTTCGAGGAGCTTTTGGTCGTGGCGAACCAGAGGGTGGTCCAGATCAGTCATGGTGGTACCCCAAGCCTACTTGCATCAGAAAGTTTGAGCCATATACAACCAACGCTGCTTTTGATGCATAATGTGTAACTAGAATGAACCCCGATGGAATTCTGAATATCATACACGGTAGCAACAATCCCAGAGAGCAACACTAAGCCTTCTTTGTTTTATTGAGCTTGTCGAATCTGTTCAGAAATACCACTCCACCAAACAGAGCTGCGACAGTCCACTTCAGCTAAAAGGTAACACATTGTTAGATAATGACGTTTCAAATAAGAAGACGGATACCTTTTCTGCGCCAGTCACTCTGGAACTGGAGCACTTCTTCCACATCAACGCTGTTTCTAGAACATGCGCTATCCCCAAAATCTTAATGATAAGAGGGAAAATGTTTCTAATGACACACAATTAGTTCAATGGCGCCTTTATCTAGGTCGTAGAGGAGAAACGCACGGATTGTTTGTTTTGGTTTCTACAGCCTGGCGAAAAGCGACGAGATAACCGGAGGGGTTATACGCTGCAGTGAGAAGGAAGACTGCGAACCTGAATGTTCTGTCGAGGTATGCACCTTCTCTTCTCTAGCAACATAGTCCCAATGATTATCTCAGGAGATTTGTTACCTCCCTACCTGGCCTTACTTTCGAGGAGCGATTGGTCGTGGCGAACCAGAGCATGGTCCAGATCAGTCATGGTGGTACCCGAAGCCTACTTGCATCAGAAAATTTGAGCCATATACAACCAACGCTGCTTCTGATGCGTAATGTGTAACTAGAGTGAACCCCGATGAAATTTTGAATATCGTACACAGTAGCAACAATCCCAGAGAGCAATTCTTAAGCCTTCTTCGGTTTATTGAGCTTGTCGAATCTGTTCAGGAATACCACTCCACCAAACAGAGCTGCGACAGTCCACTTCAGCTAAAAGGTAACACAATATTAAATAATGACGCCTTCAAATAAGAAGACGGATACCCTTTCTGCGCCAGTCACTCTGGAACTGGAGCACTTCTTCCACATCAACCCTGTTTCCAGAACATGCGCTATCCCCAAAATCTTAATGATAAGAGGGAAAATGTTTCTAATGACGCACTATTAGTTCAATGCCGCCTTTATCTAGGCCGTAGAGGAGAAACGCACGGATTGTTTGTTTTGGTTTCTACAGCCTGGCGAAAAGCGACGAGATAACCGGAGGGGTTATACGCTGCAGTGAGAAGGAAGGCGACTGCGCCACCAGCTATGAGGAGAGTCGAATCAGTCGGCGGGGGAAGGGAAAATTTTGGTCCGGCAGGGGCAGACGACATCTGCGCATTAGCAATGGAAGCAAATGTCAATGTCAGGGCGCCGCTATCTCAACCTTTAGAATAAACAAGCGACTTCAATCTCTACATCAACAACACGTTACAAGGTATGTAACCTTCAGGACCTCTTATATCCTGCACGGTGGGATAGAATGTGCATCCAAGCCCGACTGAACATTGAAGAGGTGGAGAGGTCTTGAAATAAAATCATTTATCGCTTGTCCACCCTCAGCAGCTTTCACCACAGTGTGTTATTCTGCATCTTGTCATAGAAACTGTGAGACGTTAAGGGCTCAACACAGGGATAATGAAGGACCCAAAAATTCTTCAGCTCATTGCTGACTGAACGTATCATTGCCGCCGCAGGCACTCAGTTAGAGAACTCACCTTACAAAACTTCAGTCAAGGGATAAGAACAATCGAAACTTAGCAGCCACGATGGTGCTGCCATCGTCCTCTTTATTGGCACGATTGAATTGCAACTGGAACGGACAGCCACGGCAATCGGCTGGGCAATCGGTAACTGTTTCCCGCTTCCACTGCGATGACTTCTTCGCGACGTTGGAATAGATAGTATGTGATGCATTGGGATATTTCGAAAGATAGTGATGTTTAGTTACTACACATAAAGGTTGCATAAAGACCAAGGCAAACATTAGTCCTAACTTTCCGTCGATGCGATCGATGCTGATTGAGGTTGATATATGATATGGTGCAGGTCACCTTCGACTTAGCATGTCACGGTCGGTTCATCGTTCAGGGGAGGGGCACGTCGAAGCTTGCTTACGACGCAAAGGATGCCAGACTCATTCGAGTGGCTGCGCTGGAGCTGCCAGAGTAGCATCGCCGCCACAACCTCCTTGTTAGGTCACGTAGTGGATTCCGTTGAGGCGACATGCGGCACAACGACAGCAGCCGCCTTCCTGGCAGCATCTCGCAACCATCCAGGCATCACTCGATGGGACGACTCCATCAATCCAGAAAATCTGAATCACTGAATGGTGTAGTTTAGTGATGTTCTCAGGATGCTTAGTCGTAGTCTCGTCCTGGGCGAACGCAATTCTCATGATCACTTTTATTTTATTTATCGCCTGAGCACCTGAGCTCCTCAGCGGTCTGCCTTTCAAAGTTCCCGTATTCGCGTTCAAGTTAGGAATGTATTTGTGAGATGCCGGGAGCAAGACTGATATTCCCCTTTATATTTTAGGAGTCGTTGTCATTATTTTACCCTGAAGCAATGCGAACACCAATTGTGCTCATTTCTGAGCGCGACAACGAGTTATACGACACCTTTACGTTGGGTCTAGACTGGACCGACTCCTTTGAAGACGCCTTCCCAATGGTCCGAAAAATTTCTTTGCACTTCCTACCTTGGGATTGGACTGGACGCCTCACGAGAAAGCAGAAGATTCGCTTTCTGCCAAGTTGGCAGAATTATCTTTCAGACACAATTCATATCTATCTGAGCCCGTTACAATGCGCTTTGGAGCTCGTGGGGCACCCTATGCCGCTGGAAGGCACATACCAGGCTGAAGGTGACGAGACTGTCACCGTCGAGTTAGCTTTTGGCCTAGAAGCTCAGATATCAACCTTCCCCATCACTCTGCCAAGCTTTTCCTTTGCTAAGCTCCCAAGCCCTAGAATTTCACATCTCCAGCTTACAACCATTCCTCCACCTACAAAATGTCCAATCGCTTCTCTGCCTCCAGAACTTTTATCACTTATTTTGGAGCAGCTTGTCCGAGACCACCCTGATGCTTATAAAGCTTGCTCTAGCGTTTGTAAACTTTGGCAGGATCACATGCGTGTCTTGGATCCGGAGCCCTCTTCGGGATTTGTCAAGTGTCAAAGACTCGCGTCTGATCCTGGAATGAGAAAACTCTGGACCACTTTACAGTGTGGTTTAGTTGATTCTCTAAACGTAGATTTTCGGAACCTAGTCGATTTAGCAGTTCGGTTTCAACAAACAATAACCACTGTCAAACTGCATTGTCCTGACAGGTCTGACAAGGGGAACAACTTGACCAGTTTGGCAGAGCTGAGCTCAATACAATCTTTGGCCCTTTTCGATTGGCCACAGCAGTCATTGCTTAACTTCCTTGAAACCACTCGCTCCTGGCCCAAAATATACAAGATCCACTTGTCATGTTGGCGTGATAGTGCAAGCTTGCCTCCTGACTTGTCTTTGAAGGAAACATACATTCGGCTACCATCGCCAGCCAACCTATTTGATGTGACGCTTGAGCATCTCTACATACCAACGTTTATCTATCCTATCTTCTCTGGACCAAAATTATCTTATTTACACCTCCAAAGTTGCCTTTTTATTGCATTTGCGTCAATCTTTCATCCCCAGAAAGAGCTGACGGTCAATTTCGATCCATCGTCATGGTTCGAACATCTCGACCTCACCAACTTGGTATTTTCAAAAAGCCTGCAGCCCACCGTACTGCTTGACATGGACAAACTACGCCTTGATGGCGGCCACGAAGACAGCAACCTCGTCTCACACGATTTGTTCTCAAGTCGCGAGTTGCATTCTGTCCGTCTTTTCCACATCGAGCTACATTTTTGTTGCATCGATTTTCATGGATTCACGGATTTCCTAACATCCTATGCGCCAAGGCTGCTCTCCGTGCGCCTTTTCTTTGGCGAATGGCGGCAAGAGGACCTTAGGATAGCATTCATCCTAGCGTCTGAGCTTTATGGGAACCACATGGAGGAATTCTTCAGCCTTGAAGAGTCACCTGAAGACGATATTGTGACATAGCTTCGCCATTTTGATCTTTCCACTGGCACCAGAGCAATTCCTGCTTACTCTCCCACTTCGCTCTTCTGTGCAATGGAATTCGGAATTGCAGGAGCCTTCAGTGTTTTAAATGAATGTTAAGCTTTTGCGTCTGAATATGGGAAGGAGAGATTAAGTGGCCAAAGTGTAACAGATTGTATCAGCATTGTAGTTATCTATATCCGCACCTATATCGCATCAATCAGGAGCCCAGAATCCTTAAGCTCGCCTTGCATCCACCCAGATGATTTCCTTACCGCCTTCAGCGCAGGTATTGCTGCCCAGATTTCTAGAAGCTTTGCGCGATTTTCAAACTGCATGCTCTGAAAGATAATATTAGGCCCTCCTGATTGCCGGTATGAGTTCATGAATGTGTTCCAATGATCGCCCTCGAAGCGGAAAGGTATAGCTGCGGCGACGAAAGAGCATTCCTTCTGCTGAACCACCTCAAGCAACTTTTTGCACACAGCTTCGTTTACAGAGTCAGTCACTTCCTGGTCTTGCATAGGCTCGAGCATCAACTCAAATCCTAGCATTCCGTCCGATCCCCGCAGGCAAAAGTCAGTTTGAAGCTCGTGCCACCGTAAGTGGTCGCAGTGGATGGAGAGTCCTAAAGCAGAGGAAGCGGCAAATAGTAGCTGGTTCTCATTGGGGTGGTGAGAAATGAGTTGGAGCACGACGGTGATCCAGAGTTCGTCCTTCCTCTGTATGAGTAAATCGTGGACGGTACTGCACCAAGTCAAACAGTCGGAAGCCGTGTTGACGCAGAAAGTGAGGGCTATGAGGTGAACAGACTGCTTGAAGAAGTGGTTATAAGAAGCTTGGTCCAGGTCCCCATGTGACACCACAATTTCCTTCAATTTCAAGAAGGAGCATGGCTCGGTAGTAAAGTTGTTTGCTTGCAAGCGAAGATCTATGGACATCAGAGATATCCGCTCCAGATCGGTTTGCTGACAAAACATAGGCATGATCTGGCAAATTGGAAGCAGAGAATCCCAACTGATGCTGAGATCTTTCAGATGGGGGAAGTAAGGGATGATTCCAGGCGAAGCTGTACTGACAGCTCTGTCATCATCATCGTCGATGTTGATTTCGAGAATCTGAAGAGATTCTTTAAAGAAATGCAAGCAGGCGATAACATCTCGACAGGACGTCCCCACACCCATCCAAACAAATTCCCTAAGGTGCTCTAAAGGTGAGGAAGGTAGGAATCGGGAGATTGGTCCATGACCTATCGTGGTTAAGTAGAGACTCCGAATGTTTGGGAAACGAGGCATTGCTTCGAATCTATCTCCACAACTGAAGGGCAAGGAGATCCCGAGTTCACGCAAGTCCGGTGACTGTGCATTTAACTTGTGAATCATTGGCTGTAAATGGGAATCTGTAGGAGCATAAGCCATGCTTGGAATTATCGAGTGCAGACCAAGCGCACCTTCATCGTCAATCGCAACCGCAGCATAGAAACACTCAATGCCCTCGAGTACGCGTATCAGCTGATAGGATGGCGCAAAGTCTTCCTTCAGACGGATCATGAAGCAGATTGATTTCACCGCTCTGCGCTTGCCACGTTCGATAAACTCCAACAGACCAGAGAGTTTTCTCGGGTCGATATCGTTAGCCGACCATCCAAGATCGCTCTCAATCCAAACTTCCTCAGCTGGGTGCCAATCCAATTGACGTCGCGAGTGGAAAGTCGCGAGAGTTAGAGAGCAGAACTTGCGGCACAGCGAGTTTGGCAATACTAAGGCGTTGGATTGGGATTGACCACGCTTTTGATATTAGTGCGAAGGAAAGGAATTGGGTTGCCCCGGCGTCCGACATGGCGTCGTGGAGTTGTTCCAGTATCATCTGAAAGAGTTCCCCTGGAAGGTAGCTAAAGGGTGCAAACTGGTGCCCTTCATCTGCCACTGAGCCTGCAGAAGCTGGGTTGCGCATTTCCATGATTAACGGTGTAAGGGTATTCTACCTGTGTCTTGGACAAGGGCAGAAAGACAGGGGAAGACTAACGTTCCAACAACGATAACATGAAAGACTTCGACGGAGAGGATGTTTTCGCTAACTTTTTTTGCGCTACAAAGACTGATTGATCCTGTCAAAATAAAATTCAATCCAATGCCTGACCGACTCCGATTACTGTAATATGAACCTAAGGGATAGTGACCGTGGCTGTGCACATGTTCAATGGACATATTTGATGTGGACTGGAAGTGCTCTCCCTGGTCGCTTTGATACGCTAGTACAGCGAGCTCTTCAGTAGAACGTCATGATAACTAATTCCCTTCGTACAGTCATTATATATATACAAATCTAGAAAAAGCTGGTAGGGCCAGCCACTACGACTGGCTTCTCCTTCTTGAATGATTTGATTGTCTAGTGGACGATATCAGACGGGCATATGGTGCAACCAAGGAAGCTTACCTCTTTCGACACCCTCAAGTGGTCCGCAATGAGATCCACAGGTGCTGGACCAACAGTCAGTTAATGAAGCCAGAAGGCAAAAGACGGACTCAGAGCCATCCATTGATTAAGGGCAATATCAGCATAGTGATCACTCTTGAAGACCTCGAGGAAAACACAAGGCGTATCCCTAATAGCAATGACCTGGGATTCTGCACACAGAACGAGGAAGCTTACGAAATGCATTCAGAATATGTGCCTCCATTCTGCGTGATGTATCCAACATCTTCGGCAACAGTTAGGGTTGACCAAAAAAGGTTGCAATATAGGCGTACCTCCAGGATGAAACTAAGTACAAATCACTTAGTAGTTGTAAACTGGAGAAGAAGGTACAGACCTCGTATGTTGCGGCGTTTGAGTTGGCGGCGAAAACTCCAATTCGGAGAGTGCCTATATGGAATGTAAATGCCAGCGTTGCTTACGTCCAACCAAAACTAGTACCGTTGATTACGTAGGACTTGATACAGAAGGTATCAGTCTCGGTTTTTAGAGCACGAGTGAGGCTTACCCATCTACGGTGTGGTTAGCCATGAACACGGTAAAAGAGAGGAGGAAACGTACTCATCAGAGTTAGGATGCCAGTGAAGCTCCCTAATAGCTCCAGGATTGATTGTCACAAGCGCAGCAGCGATAGCTGTACTGGCAGGGAAGTTGGACGAATCAACAATCTTAACGCTCCCTGCACAACTGTCAAACCAGCCACCGTGCTGAAAAATGAAACAGACCTCCAGATAGTTGCTTGGCTTGTTGTTGGCTCAACGCGTATACGTAGGAGCTATGGGATTGATCAGTACAAGAACCGGCACCAAGTGGCGGAAGGCTGACTTCGGTACTTCTCCAAAAGGACTAACAATGTCCTGTTTCTGTTCATCGACTGAATCTGGCACCGGAGCCTTGAAGATGTACAACTGGCTTCCGGGAAGATCTGAGAAAGCTGTCGACTGAGCGGAAAATCCGAAATTCTTGTCTAAGACGCCCATAGGAGTGTGGATAAGCCTGTAGTCCCGATAAGTGAAGCGATGTATTCCATGAAGAAGCGGCGTACCAATCGGTTAACAAAAAGGTAGAGTCTTCGTCCTGTTTTCGGTTAAGCAGGGATCTTACTCCTTGGGCAAAAACTCACAAACCCTCCATCATCCTAATGCAAAGTCAGACGAAATCGTTAATAGGAGATTGACTTACGAAGACGAGTAAAAATTCAGCGCCGTCAGGATCGTCATCTGTGGCTTGAAGGACATGCCTGCAATTGAGTTAGAGCGAACAACAGTGAGCAAGTTGACTCGACCTACGGGACGCCAGCAGGGAAGAACTATGAACGGATTTAGTACCAACATAACTGGTAACCTTGAAATCAATCTTACCCAAAGGTCTCCAGCATTGGTCTTTCCGACGAAATTCCTTCCGTCAGGACTTCCGAAATTGTCAGAACTTCAACAAACGGAGCAGAAAGAGAGCGGACTCGACAGCCGAGCTGAATAAGTATTAGTAGATTCGTGGATGGTTCTTTCACAAAACATACACAATTACGGATCCTTTGAGGACGTAAGCCCATCTGTGAGATCAATCACTTAGCTGGAGCTCAAAACAAACAGAATCGATCGCACTCAGAAGCGCCTGTGCTTTTTTTTAGTAAAGGACGGTGAGAAAATACCAGGAGACATACTATGCCAGTGAAGTTCTCGAATCGCGCCAGCTTGAAGCCTCATGTTGACGCCTGCCAACTGGTCAACTCACTGGGAAAAGGAAGTGAAAATGACAAACCAGCCATCTGAGTGGCAATGGGCAAGTGAATGACCGTTTGTTGCCTCGCCCATCCGCCGTCCTCAACACGATTGTGCGACAACGCGAAAGGCCACCTTTGAATTTTTGAGTTTTTCTCTCAAATGGACAAGTGAAGAAAAGCTACTTGGCGTTATACACTTGTCCATGATCCGTGGTCGGCTGTCGAACGGTCACTATTCTGCCTTTGAGAAAATCGGGGAACGTACAGGGGCGACCGTATCAGGGTTCTGATTCTGAATCTGTGGATTCTGAGGTCCCATAAAGTCTGCTCCATTGCTTCCTCGAATTGGTACGACGGGATCGCTCGCGTTATCCCATGTCAAAGGTTCGTTAGTCGAATTCGAAACAGCAGGGCCAGTGTTGGTACTGCCAGGAATAGCGACATGTTGTTCGACTCCATTGATTGCTCTAACTTCTAGCTTCACTTCAGCCTCGTCGCCCACGATGACAGGTGACGAATGAGCTAGCCAGGCTGACGCGAGAAAGTTCAAGATAGTGGAGTGCTTCATGGTCTCTTGAGTCGTTAAAGTCTCAGAGGGAAACTTGAGGGATCTTTTGCAAAGTGACTGCCTTTATGTAGGAGACATTTAAGCTCTCATGATCGCTTCACCCTCCTCACCACACTAAAAGAAGGCTGACAGAATAACTCTGCATACCACCTCACGGCCAAGAAAAACCATTTTCGCTTTGCGTCCCTTCGTCTCGACGAAATCACCCAGAACGCGCAGGAGTACGACTATCGGGACATCATCCTTTCCGTCCATAGGCCTTCAAGGCACCATTGCTCGAGACCAGTCCCGCTGGCGAAACCTACTCTGGAATATTTTTAGGCCCCGCTCAATTGCAGGCTAGCTGAAGAAAGTTTCGCCACCCCCGCCGCTGGTCGCAAGCATCACAGGATAAATATCTGGACAGTGAGGAGACGCGTGTCGATTACTGTCGCAACGGAAAATTTGTTGAGTAGTCGCGACTTTGACGACAAGTATAGATCTCCTCTCGTCGGGCGGCCCTCAATGATCCTGTTTGCACTACATTACATTATGCTGTGAACGAGCTGAGGACCGGGGCGAGCACCCTTGGCAATTTCATCTCACGCAGCTGCTCAGCAGGACAACCCTCATCAGAAGAAAGAGGAAGCGGAGATGAAAGAAAGAGAAGCAAATGGATCTCTTGGAGAGTTGATAGAAAGCTCTTCACTCCTATTCTCATATAGGAAACAGCGCCGTTCTAGACGCAAACGTAGCACCTACCGACGTGCGTCAAGTAGCAACGAATGTGTGACTGTCTGAACCAAACAAGTGGTGACTATTGAGCCGGCTGCAAAGGCTTCAACGACCTCCTGCTCACAACTTCACTCGCATTTTATTCGAAAAATATTGTTGACGGAATGGTTTAGCTTCTCGCCGCTAAAAGAGCGAATGTATTCATCCATCCCTCTGCACACACACCAAGTGCAGCACAACACCACCGGTGGCTCTTTTAAATAAATTAATCATTCCCCATGTATTTCATCTCTGCTGGAACGAAGATGTAATAAATGAAGATGGCCTGTTGTAGCGGATAGCAGCCATTTCTGTGCGCCTGGATGAGGAAAACGTTGCGGGAGCGGAACAGAGAAGGTGGAAGAACACTGCGAATGACAAATTAAACATTAGATATCCGTCGTGCTCGTTATACGCAGTCCTCCCGACCACAGCAATTGATTGACCTTTGCCAGAAGAAAAGAACGCACGCCTGTGGCTTCCTCAAACTTCGAATGGTCCGAAATCAGATCCATGACAGCATCACACAAATCATTCTCTGCCCCACCGCTGTCCAGATCCCCTGCCAGATTTCATTGAGCACAAGAAAGACATTGAAATTTGAACACCATCGTTTTTTCTTCTGGTCGCTCATCCAAACGGGCGGAACCTAATCCGGAAGCATTCCCCAGACGCCACTACGTCACATTATCTATCGCAGCTTTATCAATCTACATCTTCCACTCGCCAACAACGCTTCACCGCGAGCCATAACAAGTTATGACCCGCGAAACATCGCCCAAGCCACTCAGCCGCGCTCGGGAGCTGCTCTCCAAAGCCGCGGCCCCGTTCACAGTCGTCCTCCCACCAAGGGCAGTACCAACGCACGACGATCTTACCGCGGGCGACTATGAAACCACCCAGCCGAGCTTGCTCAGCCCGAGCAATCCGGCTTTCACGTATGAGCGCGGGGAGGGACCGAATGGTGGCATATTGGTCAATCGGAGGAGGGTGAGGAGGAAAGGTGAGCTTTTTGTTGTCGGAACAAGCTTCGAGGAGGGGAGGGGCATTCAGCCTAGTTGGGAAGGTTTGAGGGAGATCAGTGCATCGATCGTTGGTCTGTTTGACTGACAGGATGGTTCCATCTTTTGTTGTTGATGAAAGCAGAGTGAAGTTCATGCTGCATCAAAATGAACGCACTTTATTCTCATCCTTATTTCCCAGCTGCTAATGGAGAAATACCGACACCTGCATCAGAAAGCTGATTCAACGCCCAGATGGAAGGAGTTCAGCCTCCGAATCAGACGGCGCAATCTCCGAAGTCGACGTCCACTCCACGCCTCCCACCTCTCCCGCCGTCTCCACGACCTCCATCCCCTCCACCGGCGCAACCAAACCCACCGTCCCTGGACCCGTTTCTCCCTCCGAAATGCCCACCAAACCCGCCACCGCAGACGCACCTCCCACCTCTCCAATCGCAACCGAAGGTCGCTCTCCACGACGGAGCTCCACGATCCACTTCGCCCCTCTCCCCACCGGCAAACCCAAGAACCGCTCCAACAGCATCTCCCTCGGCGTCTCCGCGCGCGCCAGTTTGATCAACGGATCCCCGGGCGCGCCGTTGACGAGGACGTTGAGTCCGGAGAGGGTGAATAGCGCCATACAGGCACAGAAGGAGGATGGGGATACCAAGTTCGTCATGCGAGCGAGCGAATTGGCCAAGGAGGCGGGGAGGACGGGGAAGGATGGGAAGGAGGAAAAGAGGGAGGCTGGTGCACGGGAGAAGAAGAAAACGGATGGTGCACAGGTTTCGGTGCCTGAGGAGGAGGATACTGTGGAGGAGGATGGCGGAGATGCGCTTAGGAGATCCAGTACTGGAACTTTTTCGGTATCCGAAGAGAAGGACGAGGCGCTTTCTCCTTTCCCTTCCTCTTCCACTACTAAATCCCGCACTACTTTGTCGGGCATGAAGGAACGAATGGAAGCGAGAAAAAAGGCGATCGAACGCAAGAAACATGTCTTGAATGGAACGGACGGAGCAGACAATATGGAAGAAGTGGACGTGGACGTCCCCGCGGATGTGGAGGATGAGGAAGGAGGGGAAGAGGCGGACGAGAGCGAGGATGAGAGCGCTAGGAGAAGCAAGATCGTTCAGGCCGCTGCGACTGAAGTTTATCATCGTCACCGAAAGAGCTCGCAGGGTAGCAGTTGAAGGAGTACAGCGCAGAATGCCTATTTGGTTTGGCTTTTGCCTTTTGGTTAATATTGAGATATGAGGAATGGCCACCGGCCACGGTTTGTTTCGTGCTTCAGTATCTGTGTTTCAGTGCCCAATGTTGTTGATCATGATATGGTTAAGGAGGAAAAGGTTGGAGAATTCGCTGTGTAAATTTTGTCCTTCTGCTGCCTGAATACGGCACTTTCCCATGTAGATAATTGTCAAGCTATTGTATTGTCTTTGGACCATCGACTTTCCCAACAGAATGACACACCTTCAGACACAGAGTAAGAATATTTCATTTACGAAGACCTATTACCCTCCTTATGTACAGGATTTTCCACCTAAAATGTCCATCGTGCTGAATACCCGCTAGGTATGACGACTATGCCGATCCGACAACGTTAAACAGAACATAGAAAGATCCAAAGCCTAAGATACACTGATCGAGTAGAGAAAGAGAAGGGGAAGGGATGTGTAGGTGAATGTTGATCAATAGGAGTAAAAAGGACTGTAGTGTTAAAACGTCGGTATTGGTATTGATCGTGAACAGTTAAAATTCATGTTCGAGGGCTTTACACCTCATTAGTTCCGTTGCATCCTCAGGGAAATGGGACGCACCATCCTCGTCGCCCGTCCTCCTCCTACCCGCTCCCTGTCCCTGTCTCCCAGAACCGACAGGTTCATCGTAAGCCCTCGCATCCGCTTCACCACCAAAGAACCCGATTCCCTCCCTCCTCTCCCACTCATCTCCTCCTCCTCCTCCACTATTCCCAACCCGAGAATTATCCTCGTACGTCCTCTTCCTCGCCCTCTCCATCCTATCGAACCTATCCGGCTCCTGTCGCGAACTCGTGCCCGTGACGAGGTTGCGGATCTTCGACCCTCCCCCTCCATGATGTCTCCCCGAATGTGCTGAAGAAGCGGCGTTGGAGTCCTGGAGGCCATCGGTGGCGTAAAACTCCTCGACGTCTTCGTCCCTTCCGGACCTATGAGCTTTGTTCCTCGCGGACGAAGCTCCGGTGGCATAGTCGTATCCGTCTTCTACCTCTTCCGCATCAATCACATCTTTCCCTATTCGTCCCATGCGAATTAGTCATGCTGAATGATGAAATGGAGGAGGGAATACGAACAGGGCGATAGGCGTTCCAAAGCTTTGTGTCGCGGTCCGCCGGAGTAGAGGTCGTCTTTTGGTGGCGGTTCAGGCCCTCTTCCGTCCCACGAAGCGGATTGAGACGGAGATCCAGAGGATGCATCGTCCTCGTAGTCGTTGTAGGCAGTACGTTCTGGGTGAGAGGAAAACAGGTTAGTTGGGGTCGTTCGTTTGAAACAAAGTGGTAATATAAAATAAGAGGAAGTTTAAGTGCTAACATGCTTATGGTCATGCACGCCAATCAATGGATATACTAGAGCAGAACTGATCCAAAGTCTGCAGGATAATGTCAACTGGACGCTGTAATTAGATGCAGAAGACATCGACGTCTAAACACACATATAAAACACACATAAATGCGGGCACGGTCTCGTCACAACGGAATTATCCGCTCAGTTTATCAGAAAGTATCAGTATGTTCTGGGAGTTAGTTGCATAAGTCACATATACCCTGATGCAGCGTTCTAACATTGGCTGTTACTTGAAATAGGAGTTTTTAAATTGACATGACAAGTTTAATGTCTAACCCTAGGTCCAAGGTACAGAGGCTGTTCACTTCAGAATTATGACTAGTTCCGCGGTTCTCCCCTCCCAAGTACTGTTCCTTCTAGCAACAGTGCAACCACTCAATCATTGCATTTGATGAAATGGCAATGCATAGAGGAGGACGAGAAGACTTGTCGTATACTGATATAGAGAAAGAATAGCCTGATACGAACCAAGGCTAGATGGGGTTACAGGACAAGGCACAAAATGGCACCTATTCAAACACTCACATCCCCTCGTCCACAGAGTTCTGTAGAACTAGAGAGCATGGGACCTTACGCTCTTCAAGCTCACGCTTTGGAGAGACAAAGGGAGATGAGCACTGACATCTCGAGGTACGTTTGGCTCAGGAGATAGCCAAGACAACCTGCAGGGGAATTGTTCCACTCCGATCCAGTACCAACCCAACGCAGCACCCATGTCAAACCCAAAAAGAGACAACGTACCCTCATACCGGTTGGCCCACTGGCGCTTCGGATTCTTCTTCGGGTCCTTCACATGGACCAGCCCATACCTGATCGCCCACTTTGGCGTCCTCGCCCTGTTCTTATTGTTCCTGATGTTCTGGAGGTAGAAGTTGTGGAAGTGGCCGGGGAAGTAGCCGCAGAGGGTGAGGATGATGTTGAGGAAGAAATCCTTGCCGACTCCGAATCGGACGAGGACGGCGAGCGGTGGCGCGAACCAGCCGCAGACTATGACTATGGAGCTGCACCATAGACGCATTCGATTCAACCCATCTTTAAGGAGGAGAGGAGGAGAAGGATGAACGGACTAGAAGAGGATAGAGGCCTTCTTGTGTTTGACGGTATGAGTGAGATCCTTCTTCGAGGGGGCCTTTCATAGTACACGGTCAGCTTACTAGCACTGCAATAATAAAAGAATAAGAGAATGCATGCCTTAATTTTGACCATGTTCGCAACCGCGAGTGCGCCTCGCCTCCAGGCTACAGTAAGTTATGAGCGCACGGTCGTTCGGGATGCTGTCCGCTGGCCGGGTTGCGAGCTGCGAATGTGCGAGCGGGAGAGCTGTGTCTTAGCGTGGCAAAGGCGTAAAGACTGCCGTATGAGAGAGGCTGAGTGCGAGAGTGCGAGTGCAGGTCACCGCAATCGATTTCAAGTCTTTGTTGGTTCCGTCGGGTTACACTTAGTGTCGGAGTAGTGATGGGCTAACTAGAGAAGCACTAACAAAGCCGTTCCCATAATAAATCTGTTTCCTCCAGCAGAACTGAGGCAAGCCCCATGGTTGGTGAAACAGTGGTTTTATTCTCTTTGTGAGCTTAACAGAGTGCTCAATTTACAGACGTTATTATATTGTGAGCCTTTCTTTCTGTGCTTGATATGTCAACTGCACGTTCGGACCATTTTCAAGGAAAGGTCTCTAAGGCTTGAGACCTGGGCACTTTAATTTACTGTTGGGAAATGTCGTTGTGATGCATGATGCATCATGTTCCAATTCGTTCGAATAGTCTAGCAAAAGATATAAAGCCATCAATAAGTTCAAACTAGCCATCAGCTACACGCTTGCTGCAATTTATCCAAACGAATCCATCGTAGTTTCTGAATTCCCTTTCACCTGTGAGGCGGTTGAATTCAGCAATTTACAGACCTGTCAAGTATGACAAGTGAATCAGTAATGCGATGAGCACGATAAATACGTAGCATGCCTACGAGAGAACCTAACACCGTGACTTAGCTCCAGACTCTAGACATGGAGTCACATCAGCACGAAGGAGTGCCAATTTTCCATTTCTATCAATACGACCGAGACGACGACGTCGATTTACACACTGCAGAGCCACATCCGCTTTCAGAGTCTCCATACGAACAGGTCGTTCTGAGCTGGACGCAGTCCTTTGCTCTATCCACTTCCGTAGAAAAGATATATCTACACCTCTTGGCTTCAGATTGGGATGGAGAGTGCGAACGACAACACGTGGTTGATGTGCCAACCCATGCATCTTCCCTCCATATCTACTACGCAGGATATAAGGAGCAGAAACGAACGACAGACGTGGTGATACTTGACCCACTCAAAGTCTTCATCGCTGATTCTCAGCTTCAACATCAAGTGGTTCGTACTTTCCAAGCCAGCGTCACGCGTACATCTGGAGCCCTATCCATTGATCCTGACGATTTTGCTTTCATCCCCTCCGGATGGAGGACTTCTGCTATCTTTCAACTTTCCACGAAAACCTCCGAACCCCTTTTTGACAGATTACCACTTGAAACTTTGGACAAGATCCTCGAATCAGTATTAGAGCATGAAGAGGGATACGAACTTTGTACCACGACTTGCTCTGCGTGGAAGGAACGAGCGCTGATATTGATGGTCGAGCCATCCAACGGCCAGCTCAAGTTAAGGCATCTGACCTCGTTTCCTCAAATCATGAAATGTTGGAATCAACTCAACTTCTTAGTCGAAGATGTGGAAGCAGGAGTGGATTTCCAACGTCTCGTCTATGCAACTCTGGATTTCCAGCCTGCAGTCACAGAGATCGAACTTGATTGTCCTCCTTCTTTCAGAGCGCAAGGGGCCCTCAGTTTGTTGGAAGAATTGAGCACCATTAGTCGCCCTGGACTTTCCAATTGGCCTCAAACTATCTTGGAGAGCTTCTTACGGAACACTAAATCGTGGGACAATTTCGAGACACTTCATCTGACAAGCACTGATCGAGCGCTGATATTACGACAGGAAATCAATGCCGTGCCGACTTTCAGACCTGGACCATCCGAACTCACTCTCCTCGTCTTGAGCAACCTTTACATCACACCCATCATCGCATCCTTATTGGACGCTCCAAATCTCAAAGACCTCACGCTTGAAAATTGTTTGCCTTTTGACCTGGCGGCGCATTCGCGACATCCAACTATCACCAACTTCGTCTTCCGCTTCTCCGATCCATCCAACAAAATAGGTCGCTTTGAATTTCGGCACACTCTCATCCTCTCCCGCCCACTCAATCTCTCAGTCTTTCCCAATCTCACAGATGTAGTCATCGAAGGAGGACATGAAAACAGCGGCGTCCTCCCCATCAATACATTTCAAACGCCAGTGCTCCTCCTCTTGGTGAATTTGAAGGAACTCGAGCTCCGCTTCTGTTCGTTGGAATTCGATGGCTTCATACCTCTCATTGAACGGCTTTTGCCTAGAGAGGCGATGGTTTGGGTTCACCTCTTTTATGGCGAATGGACCAACTTGGACGTACAAACGGCTGCAGTAAGAGCTGGCGAACTCGGTGGTAATAATTTGGATGATTATGAGAGACCATACTTTTACTTGGGTGGTTAAATAGAAACCTTGCACTAAATTTGACAAAATTGTGTCTTTCAGATCGTCTCTTTCGTTCACAAAAGGGTATCCTTTGGACGAGCATCCAAACCAACATTGAAATTTCATGACCAGTATTTCTACCTTGAATATTGAATAGCACAAAGACATGAAATACATTTGACAACGCGGGAGCGGCTACGAATGGGATGAAAGTGCCAAGACCGGAAGATCATGAAGAAAATCATGGCCGGTTTTGAAAATGACGTGTGTCACGAAATTGCACACTTCAAAAACCTCCTGGAAGAATGCAAGGAGCGTACGATAGTTAAGATTGCGACTCTGAAGAATGTCGGGGCTTGTTCCACGTAATAAACACCTCACAGACAGCATTGAAAACATGAACAGCAGATCGCCAGGCATACTAGAATCGCCTTTGGTAAATCTTTTGACAATTAAAACAAAGCCTAAAGCGTTGAATGTTGTGTCCACTGGGTCGCCGTCTGTCCTCATTCCTGCTACCAAACAACGCAGAAACAAAGCGACGGGGCAGCCTGCATGTTCTGTTCTAACAAAAGTTTCTTCTTCAATTTTGCTACAAAGTGTCGACGCCCACATATTCGACAAATCATAGAAACACCAGCGTGTCTTAGCCTCGCAGCTCGAAGAAGTTTAGCTCTTCGAAACCCAAGATCAGATTTAACATTGCAGTCCTGTCTATGGAGGACGAAAAGGAGACCGGTACAGGTACTGGCTTGCCGCGTTCAACCTCACTTTCCCCCTACTAAACTTTTGCCATTCAAATGCTAGAGAACGGTGGGGACTCATCGAGGTCGACGTTGTTCTTCCAATGAGATTGCCAAAGACGAGTTCGCGAGTTCCTCGAACGGCGTAGAATCTGAAGTGACTACTGAAAAGACGAAACTATGTTTGCGAATGAGCACGACTTGAGGACAACACATAAGTTTCGAACAGGACTTCAATTCAAGTGGTGTTAGTCTACACAGGAGTTGTAGTCACTCCGAGACTGACCGGACAAATGAACTCTAACGAGTTTTGAAACGCTGGTGTGTAAGTCGTACTTTATGTTT
>MU271682.1:0-32416 GCA_021432655.1 Atractiella rhizophila
CTGATGCTCAGATGCGGTATATTTCATCCTGTACAAAGTCCACGCAATCAAATACTGGACATGCCTCTGTTCGAAGCTTGCTCTCCAGGACTCTGTTCAAATCTCTACATTGGAATATTCCTCAACTCCTCCAAGGTCCAATACTTCTTTATATTATCCCATCTCAGACTCTGAACTTCCTCGTCCAAATCTATCCCAATCCAATGTCAGCGAGGGTGAACCAAGCGGCGCAGATATACATACGTTTGAAAAGCACCTGCTCAAAGCTCTCCATT
The DNA here is from genome assembly GCA_021432655.1 of Atractiella rhizophila. Classification (NCBI taxonomy): domain Eukaryota; kingdom Fungi; phylum Basidiomycota; class Atractiellomycetes; order Atractiellales; family Hoehnelomycetaceae; genus Atractiella; species Atractiella rhizophila. The sequence goes on from MU271682.1 coordinate 276, forward strand.
AACGCCTTTAATTCGGCCGGATCCAACTTGGACGGGTCCTTGCGACATTTGTCCAGATACGCTTCGTAACGGTCCAGACCGTCGTGAATTGCTCTATGGGACTGCGGGTGCTCGTCTATCGTTTCGTTCAACATAGCGGGGGGTTATGATAGAAAGAGACGGACCACGGAACTCGGGCATTCGTTCAGCAAGAACGGGGAATACATATTCCCTTGGAATCACAACTTAGTGATGGACTGGCGGAGGCTGACAACTCACTCTTCAATGTTGTGATGTAGCCCTAGGTATTGGTGTAACTGGTCGGCATACGAAATGAACTCCCTAGTGTTATAGTCTTCTTCCTCATAATTGTCAGCTAACTGAACAAAGTGAGCCTCATGTCAGTTCGAGCTTCAGAACTGAGCGCAACAAAGCAATCTTCGAGAACGGGTTATGGTTACCTTGTAGATAGACCGAAATAAATGCCTGAAGTGATTGTGGAAACCTTCCATCCTGTCTGCAAGCCTATTCGCTTGACGAAGTTGGAAAGCAGTCAGCTTGGGTTCGTCCTTGTTGGTGGACTCCTTGGGAATGGGAATGTCGGATTTGGTCGATGATGATGGGGCATCACTACACCCGTCGAGACCTTTGGTCGTAGTGGAGGTAGATGTCGACATCTTTCGCGGAGTGCTTGAAGTATATGAAGAGATGTAGGAACCTTTAGGTGCAAAATTCGCCACGAAAGGACAAGGTTTTAGACGGAAAGAGGTATGCCCTCGGGTTGTTGTTTGAAGTGCTCGAGCTCGACAAATTCGCGGGAAGAGCGCCAGATTTCTACGTTGTACAAAATCCTAAATTGAGAAAGGTGCGAGAGCGAGAAATTGAGGTGGTCGAAGCAAAAATGGGAGATACGCAAAGACAGAGCCCGTGTTACAGCATCAAATTGGGGCGGCCCGCTCCGCCACCCGCTCTTCCCGAACTTGTACATGATGACGATGACGGGCTTGATCAGTGTTAAGGGACCGGAATATCAACGAACCATTGTAATCATTTACCTCCATTCCAATCTTGATTCCAATCCTATTCTCAGCTGTAGGGCCCCAGGAGGACGGATTTTTCTGTGCAGCTCTCGGATGGTGAGTTAAGACCAGATGGTTGGGGGAGGAGCTAACAGTCCGCTTGAACGTCCGGTTACAGCGAGAACAAGGAGAGGGGTGTTATGCGTGTGTGAGGATCCAAGAGGTTGAGAAATCTTCCAAGAAAGAACAGGCCAGGTCTACTGACAGATTTGCCTTAAATTTTATTCGAGCGATCTTGGTTCAGCTTAAGGGCGGCGTATAATTACTGGATCGTCACACTTTCATTGAACTATGGCAAATGGACCTCGAAACTGGGATTGGAGAGGAGAATAAGAATGAAACGAGAATTACCCACCGCGCAGAGCTCCATTTTGAATCGTCGTCAGTGTACGAATAATAACCATCACCACAAATAACCTCTACAGTAATCAGAATGCAGATGACAATGCTGACCGAGGTGACTCTACGTCCCTTAGAGGATTGAGTTCTTCTCTTTCCACTTGTTCCAATCAACGCAAATGCTCCCTCTCAACGATACAAGACCCGGTCTTCTTCTCATTGCTTCTTCTTTCTCTTGAATCTCCTTTATCTTCAAGTTGAGTTGCAAAGAGCATAAACACAACCGAGAGTCCAACCGCCTTATTGAATAGAATAGAAAATACTTACCTCTTCTTCCTCCTTATTTACAAGTTCACATTCTTCCCCCACTAACACTCGATGTCGTTCAAAATCAACTTTGCCTCCTTCTTTCACGCGTTCTCCTTGGGTTCTTAACAGGAAAATCGCATCCATTTCTTCCAAGTCTTCGTTAAGAAGGAGCACCTTTCGTCCAATGGCAATCAGCACAGTTCACTTTCATTAGTTCTCCCAAGAGCGAGAGACGACACGAACCTTTCCATTCCCTTCCTGCACGACAACAAAGCCGTCAGCCCACGTCGGGTTCTTCCTCAACAATTGGTCGGTGTACATGCACGTGTAACTCTTCTTTCCATCCATCCCTGCCTGCAGCCCCGCCATTTCTACGCGTCCAAGTCGTCTTCAAACTACAGTCAGGTCGGGAAGGTCGCGCAAGTCGCGCTGGCGGTCGGATAAACGCGCGCTGTTTTCTCAAGAATTGTGGCGTATTGAAAACCACGAAGCTGATTTCGAGCTGGAACAAAACGCGGCTGCATCCCATTAATTTGTGGTTAGGGACACATCATGGCTCCATCGTTGGACACAGTCCTGCAAGCCACTCTATTAGATCCTAGCGTAAGTTCCCAGTTATTATTGTTACCTCAAACCACTGACGACATTGGCCAAACGGACGGACAGGCGCCTCTCCCCCCGACTTATGCGCCTGCTCTCACAGCGCATCTCGCTCTCTTCCCCAATGACACGCATTTCGCTATCTCCTTCGAACCTGGGAGTGGTTACGGTACAGTGACATGCTTGGAGAGGGGTTGTGAGATGGATATCCCCCTTGGAGCAGCCAAAGGGAGAGGAGGGGGAAAGAGGATTGGGTTTGGAGAGTTGAAACATTATCATGTGCGTTCTCTCTTCATGTTAGTTGGTGCTATTGTGGACGATGGCGAGTTTCCACACCTGTGTTAATAGACAGAGAGTTGTTCTCACTACTTGGGAGATATGGACGAGATGTTCGATATCAGAGGATACTTTATTCCTATTGCCGTTGTGTTCAAAAGGCGATTCAACGATGAATTCCATTGGAAAATGAGACCGAAAGCGTCACACATTTCTCAATCCATAACTTCTCAAGTGAGCCGCACACTTCCCGGTTCTTAGGATGACTAAATGCTCGTCTAGAGGAAATAGGGGAGAATACGTTTCGTGTGACATCCTCATTTACTTGTTCTCCCTTTGTTAGAAATTCGGATTTCGTTCTCATTAAGAGAATAGCGTGTCACTCACGAAATTCACATCATTGGCTCTGTGCCGAAGAAACGCAACGCGTCTCTTGCATTCCTACCTATAATGTACTTTACGGTCTATTCAGCAGCTACAAAAGAGTGGACCGCTCCCCTTCCGAATTATTTGCAGGAGTTCGTTTCGAGTAAAGCAAAATCGAGCAAGCCACATGGTCGTGTTTGTCCCAACTTTCTTGAACATTAGCAATGCGAGCCTCCCTCTGAAATTATTTGATAAAAGGATACTGCGGCTACAGCAGGAGGCCCAAGATGCCTTTCTTCAGTTTTCTCGACGCATACGCCTCTGCAGTGTTTTCGATATACTTGACATTGCCGTCCTGGTTATTGATTTCTGAATGACTGGGAATGTTCGTAACACTTAATATGTCTCTGTTGGTAGAGTTTTGTCCTTCTGAATAATCCCCTGTAAATATTGTGCCGAATGATTAGAACAAGACTGAGCTCGAGTCGAGGCTGACTATCTCCACAGAATCACATAATGACCCATCCGACACATTCGCGTATGCGAGAAGAGCGCGTCCTTCAGTTAGAGCAGCTGACGAAGAAGTCAGTCGAGAAGAAGAAGAAGAAAAAGCGAACTTCAGACGAAGCTGAACTCCCGGTTTTCTCTTCCGTGCAAGGGAATAAAAAGACAAGGATTGACAGTATTGATCTCGACAACATGAAAATGACAAGGGAGGTGGGCCGAGTTGAACCTATCGATTTGGAGGCGATGGATATGGAAACTCCTACCAGAGTGACAGCATTTAGCAGGGAGAGGGAGGCGAATAGATTGGCTATCCAATGTTTCGAGACCCCTCCACGTGCCACGGCTTCGACGTCTAGTAGAATCCATCCTTCCACCTCAGCCGTGACGCTTGACGTGTTACCCCCTAATTCGCCGCAGAAGCCGAAATTGGACAAGCTGATTGTTATGTTCAAAGAAGCGGTGGAGAAGGAGGGGCAGTGTGAGAAAGAGATCTCGGATGGGATCAGATATCTTTCGAACGAGCAAATACGAGCTTTGCAAGCACAGGTGAAGAGCTGGCAGGCGATAAAGGAGCTGGTTAGGAAACAGATCGGCGATGGAAAGGCCAACCAAATACTCGCTGCCACCACTGGAGCAATGACACCTGCCAGACCCACTTTCAACGCGAACGCCATTGCCGGACCTTCATCTGTCCCGAATGTGAACAGACACTACCCTTTCACTGCCATCCCATCTGAAGGTAGACGAACGGGAAGAACGTCTCTGCCTTCTTCCAACACAGCATTCGGTGTGGCCACCCACGCAGCTGTCGCACTCCTCTCTGGACAAGCCTACCTCCCGGACCAGTTCGACCTTGACGATGACGACGACTACTCGTATCTTCAGCATCGTGCGAGCGGGGCAGAGAGAAGAGAGGAGCTGGAGAGCCTGATGAAGAAGGCGGCGGAAGGAGACTTCGAGGGAGAGGGCATGACGGTAGGAGAGGCAATGCAAAAGTTGGGATTGGACGACGACGCGACCCCATTACCTGGAAGCCAGATCAACTTGATGCCTCATCAGATTTTGGGTGTGGCATGGATGCTTGATCAAGAGAACAGTAAGAATAAGGGAGGGATTTTAGCGGATGAGATGGGGTTGGGGAAAACCGGTGAGCTTCCCTCCGTCCACAACGAGGTTCAATTCTGAAAGGTAGAAAAAAAGTCCAGACCATTGGCCTATTGGTTCAGAATCCCCCGCAAGACTCGAGGCGACGAACTACGCTCATTGTTGCTCCCCTCTCTCTGCTCGATCAGTGGAAAAATGAAATCATGCAGTACGCTGATGGGCTCGAAGTCCTAATTTATCATTCCTCCGGAACTAAGGTAAAGACCACAAAGGAGTTGCAGGAATACGATGTCGTGCTCACTAACTACGAAACGTTTGTACTTTCTAACCTCGACCTTGGGCAAATGCTGAGGAATGTTTGAAAACTAGGCTGAGATTTCAATGGCCAGACGATCATCTTGATGAATTAGGCAGATATCATGAACCGAAGGAGAAGAAGAAGAAGAAAAGAAGGAGCGAGTTAGAAATGTTTGAAGAGAGCGATGGTGAAAGCGAGGATGTCGAGAAGCGCGAGAGGAAAGGTTCAGCTTCCCCCGTTTGCTCTCTTCGAGTTGCATCTAACCTGAAAGGAACAGCTGGGATTCTCATAAAGATGAAGTGGTACAGGGTTGTTCTAGGTGCGCCATTGCCTTCTCGATCCGGTATAACCTACTCATTCGCCCATGGACAGATGAAGCTCGTGCGACTTCCTACTCTTTATTTTGACATTCCTTACTCTGCAGCAGACATCATCCGCAATCCAAACTCCCTTACATCTAAGGCGATAACTAGAGGCCTCGATGCAAAGTACCGTTGGTGTCTCTCAGGAACGCCGCTGATCAATGGACTCAAAGACGCCTTTCCGCTACTCAAATTCATCAGACTTCGAGTCTACAGTGACTGGGTCGAGTTCAATCGGCATGTGAGTCCAGAATTTCAATTCAAACACTGAACTAAAGGGTTGTAGGTCATGAAAGGAATGGGATCAGAACCTGGAAACGCTGGGCAGCGCCTTCAAGTCATCTTCAAGAGCTGTATGTTCAGGAGAAGAAAGACCTCCACGCTGGGAGGGAAGCCAATGTGGCTCGTTCGTTCCTTTAATTTATATCACTGATGTCTCGTCTCAGCCTCAAATTGCCTCCGAAAGTCATTGAAGATGTTCCTTTGGAGTTCTCCGAAGACGAACGACAGGTGCGTAGGCATTGACTACTACGGCGTACTTCTGAGAGAATCACAGATCTACGCGGCTGTTGAAAGGAGGGAGAAGGCGAAGTTCAACAAGTTTTTGAGGTTAGTTCTGCGTCTATAATGTAACCACAATCCTAATCCTAGTCTAGGGAAGGCACCGTACTCAAAAACTTTGCTCAAGTGCTAGTAATGCTTCTCAGGTTGCGGCAGATCTGTAATCATCCTTGGTAAGTAAGCCTCACAGCATTATCTATCGCTCAAGGTATCAATATATCTCAGTCTTATTACTGAAGATGTCAGCACTCATAGTTATCAGTCGGGGAATTATTTAACCTCAAATGCAGATGAATCCGTTCGAACTAAGCGCAGAAGATACGAAGACTGAGGTAGCTCGAGCTTTGCAAGAATCTGGACACGATTTTGTGATGCGCCTGAAGAGAATGCTGCGGGATAGAGTATCCATTTCTCAGTCAACTTCGAAATTATTGACGTGTAAATGCAGTTCGAGGAGAAGGTGGAAGCGGAAAAAAAGGGGAAAGACGTTGAGGTCTTCGACGAATGCCCCGTCTGTGCCGACACTTTGGAGAACAGCTACGGTATGGCCTATTGCTCCTGAGAAACTGAGCTTACAAACGGAACCACAGCCGTTGCTCCGTGTGCCCACATCTTCTGCTCTCCATGTCTAGAGAAGATATGGACCAGCCCGCCACCGATGAACGATCTCAACGACCGCATCGCCCCTCAATATGCCGAAGAAGAGCGAGCTTGTCCCACCTGCAGGTTTGTGACCCATCAAACATTGAAGCGTTCTAAACTTTCAGCAGGGGCCCTATTTGCAGGCAGCGGACCTATAATATCGAAGCGTTTGAGCCATCTCGGGATGATATGCTTGGGGCCAAGCGCCTGAAAACCTTGCTTTTCAATGAGGAAGATTCTGACAGTGATGACGATGGGTCGGTTCGTGTCCCTGCTCTGATTCTGTCCTTACAGGATGCTCACTTATAGCCAGCTCAAGGATTTTATTGTTGATGGAAATGAGAGTTCTGACGTTGAATGGCGACCAAAGCTTGAAAATAACGGCAAAGGTGTCGTGAAAAAGCCCATAATAATTGATGAAATAAAAATGGTAGGTGATTTGCTCCGATTATTTTTCTCCCAATTGAACTTCAACAACAGGAAATCAACGATGAAGCGGAAGTGGATGGAGCCGTCTTCGTGAAGAAAATGTCATCTCAAGAGGGTAAACCTGTCGTCGAGCTGAAGGGTGATAAGGAGATCATGAAAATGGTTCAGAATTTTGACAAGATGATCCCGTCCACAAAAATGACTTGGATGTTAAATACAATAAAGTCCTGGCGAGCAACTGATCCAGACGACAAGGTAAGATGGGCTTATTGACGGTTTACACTGACTGTTCTTCTACAGGTGGTTGTCATAAGTCAGTGGACGAGCTGTCTTGACATTCTCGCGAATTACTTATCTGAGAACAACATTCGCCATGTCAGCTACACAGGAGACATGAAGGCTGACGAGCGAGCGGAAGTTGTGCAAAAATTCCAAAAGGGGAAGATTAAGTATCTGCTCCTCAGCTTAAAATGTGGTGGTGAGCATGTTTGCTAGCTTGTAATATTTTCTCACCTGTGAGCAGGGGTTGGTCTTAATCTCACCAAAGGGAATCGCATCATCCATTTTGATCTTGCTTGGTCTGAAGCTGTAGAAGCTCAAGCTTTTGACCGATGTCATAGGATCGGCCAGAGAAAGGCCGTTCGTGTGAACAGAATTACGATTAAACAAACTGTGGAGGAGAGGATCAAAGAGCTGCAGGAACGCAAAAGGTTGTTGGTCGAATCTTCACTTGGGGAGGGTGGTGGAAAAAGTGCGTCGCTTATTTCGCAGTTATCCATGCTCATAAGCTCCTAGAAATTGGTAGACTCTCCGTCCAGGACCTCTGCTTCCTTTTCGGCGTTGCGTGAGACGACTGATTGCATCTGTAATTCGCGTTCCACTTCATTTTGCATGCATGCCTCTGCTCTGACTCCCCTTTCGTTTTGCTTCCAGTTGTTGACTTGGCATCGATTCGTTCGGTTTCCGTTTATCACTTATCCCCCCTTGTGTACAAGTTAACCTTGAAATTTATCCCGTCGTTATTAGGATTTGGTATCTCTGAAGTTCGTGAGAGAATGACAGAAAATGGGTTTCATGGGATTTCTCCATTTATTACTTTTTATCAAGGCTTGAAACTTAGAATATTGAGCTTTTGGGGGTCTATTAATCTCGACCATATCTACCTCATCTAACCTATGCCTTCTTTGCTGTATATCACAAATAAGTTATAATGCATGGAAGACGGCTGTGTGGAAGGTGCTGGACGATCTATGGTAACGTTGTGCTCAACCTCGGGGTTGCAATCGCATCACCATCCTCTGCACCAGGAATTGTGAGAGAGTCTTGCGTCCCTACTTCCGCAAGACCAAGAGTAAGGTGGGAGGGGGATGTAACCATGGAGTTCATGGAAAGCTTCTGCCTGACCCCATCTGCTCCTATTTGAAAGTCTCAGGTAACCGAAGAGAGCAGACGAAACTCTAAGACGAACCAACTTCGTAGTGCAGTCCCTCCAATGGCGTTGTGGATTTCTTCATGAAATGTGACTTTGCGTAATATCTACTTAAAACTTGCATGGCGGGCGAGAGATCGGTGTGGTTAGTGAGTAATCTTCAGTTAGAGTCAGTGGGTCTAAGTAAGTCTTTTTGCAGCAACACATACCGTCGTGGTTGCGCCTGGATAGTATGCTTGGAATCCAAGTTGAGGTGTGGGAGGGACGAGTGTGCCCCAGGGCTCAAGCCTAGTCTCACGCTCGTCTCACGGGTCGAACCATTCCATCGATGGAATACTTCAAAACTAATTCACCCTCGTTAGCAGCAGCCTTGCCCGCACGTTTATTGATCGCATACCTCAAGTATGAGAGATAGTCTATTGCAGATGTTAGTCGACTTCTCTTCCTTGCGCAGTGCAACGCTGACGAACCTAACTCAAAAATGCGAGGCATGACAATGTGTAAGTCGGACAGAATGATCAAGTTGACGATAGTATGTCTGTGGCGGAATCAAGAAGTGGATGTGACCGATATAGGATGACCTACATGTGACTTTCTTTAGCTGTCCTTTCTCATCAATCGCCGTTTACTGAAGAAAACAATCAAGTAACTGACTGAAGCTGATACCCGGATTAGTTTCGAATCGGTGAAAATAAATTAGCTTACTAAAACGATCCGATAGCTTTTTCACTCTCATCTCCCGCTGCCTCTTTCAAATCTACTCGTTGTTAGCTTCGTTGGTTAGTGCCATCACGCTTACCTTGGATGATTTTGTCGAGCAAAGGCATAGAAGTGAGCATTCCAATGTCCAGCTTCTCGGATTTCTCGATGCCGTACTCTTGCGGTGCAATAAGGTCGAAAAGGACTTTCGCATTTTGATATAGTTCATTGAGTTTTTCTTGGATTTGCCGCTCTGGTGGCTTCCCATCTTCGGTTGGGGCCGTTTTCTTGGGAGGTGGGTCGCCTTCTGACATAATTGTCTCCAAAAACCTGCCGTGGATTGAGGTAGCAGGTAGAGCAAATGAGAAGTGCGCACTTCAGGTTGTGGAGTGTGTCAAACTACACGGAGAGTTTGGTGACATGTTCTTTAAGCTAGACAGTACCTACCTTCAAAGTATCGCTAGGAGTGATGTCATTCAGCTTTCTCAAGTGGAATAGAGCGAAACACACTATAGTTCAGACACTGCACCGCTACATTAGCGAGAGCAAAGATGGGAGAGTAAACATGCATACCTCTTGAGGGATCAAATTTATCTAACTCCACGTCACAGAAGTCAACAAAAAGCTTCTCCCATCGTTCACGAAACATGATTGGTGCTTCGGAGCAGCACCTTTCCGTATCATTGACATCCGCAGATCTGATGAAAAAGATGCAAAGGGACAACTAACCAACGCGTCTGAATGTTTTCAACATCAAGTTTCTTCCAATTCTCGTGCATCACCCTACGGTGGTATTTCATGAGCTCAATTGTGTCAAGCACAACCTATAAGACGCTCAGTTGAGGGTGAAAATAGGGGCCATGCGGACCTCAAATGGCGTCTTCTCCAGGGACCAACCAAATTCAGGACGCTCATAGCCTCCAGGACGAAGAAGAGACTTCAAGTGTTTTTTTACCTATTTATCGTCAGAATGTTGTTTTTCTTTACGAGATATGAGCCAGACCCGATCCATCTAATTTGTATCAGAAACTAGCGGACACGTGGAGTGGAATTCGCACAGGTTCTTTAGCTGCGTTTGAGTCGTCCAGCAGGTCTTTGCGAATGATGAGCTTATTTTTCGGCTCATTATCTACTGCGTTGTCTTCCGCATTGAGTTTCAGGAAGGCGCTACATCTCGATTTAGTGAGGGTTGAGATGTAAGTTCGTCGCATACGATTGAAAAACTTCTGCTGTCGCGGAAACGCGTCGTCTATCCCTCGGTAAGCGCCCATTAGGTTATCAGAGAGAAATCCTTACTCGGAGCTCGTGTAAACGCGAGTGTTTTCGAAGATCGAGCTAGAACGCGATCAGCAGAAGATACACTGAGAAAGAGATATATACTTATTGAGAATCATATAATCCTTACGCATGTTCTCACCTGACAAGAAAATGAGTGGACCATACTGTTAGATACGAGGAGAGCGAACCCAGATCACGAGATTGGTAAGTTCCAGCGTGAGTAAATTCACCTAAGCTATATCTGAGGCGTAATGGTAAATCAGGTTGATGTGACGAACCTCCCCACTTGAAGATAACCTGAATTTTTTGGAAAGTACCTTCGTCATTGAAAGCAGGTTTCAGCTGTGATCATCTTCAGCAAAACTTTCAATGCTGCTCTAAAAAATAAACACGCCTGTGCCTTCGTTCCCTTCTCATCGATTTTGCGATGAATGATTAGTTTTAGCTGACCTAGCTGTTCCTTATTCGCGCCTTGCAACTCCATCGCCTCATCACAGGCATCCGCAATACACTCCAATTCCTTCTTTTGCCTCAACAAAATCTCTCCCGTCCTTCCTTGGAGTAGATTTTGGAACGGTTTCGTTGCTGCGTCCTTTGCGTGAAATGTAAATTTCATCTTACTCTTTGGCGTTCGATCGGCATGTCTGACCACAACGATGACAGCTTTCAGGTTCCAGCTGCGATCTCGGTCGCGATCTCGAGAAGCTGATCGTTCGCGGACGTGCGTCGTAGAAAGGGAGGGATTGCGGCGAATTAGGGGGAAATGATGGGCACAAAACTCAAACAGCAGCTTCGCACATCTATCGCTGTCCCCAAAATCACCTGGGGAACTAATGGAGAGCATTGAGACATACTAGTACTCCTCATTACCCTTCACAAAGCTCCATCCGTTAACATCAATCACCACTGGTTTCGCGGCCGACCCAATACGTAGCAGATCGAATCCGCAAATTTCCTGTCGAAATGCAATACTGATACGCTTGGCGATACTTTCCTCTTCATCTGTGAGCTTGGTGACATATCGTACTTCTTTCCCGTCATCATTCCGCCTCACAATTCTAGACCGACATCAATCACAGAAACGGCGAGAAGATGAGCGGACCCATCAACAACCGGAGATTTCCGTGCTTCAGCGTGAAAGTTTTGTGAACCTAGCGTATAAATTTTGATATCCTCAGAATTTTTAGTGTCCAGCAAACTCTCGTAAAGGTATGAGCCGTCTGTCCGTGGAAATGAGAGGTTAGGATCGAATTCTGAGCTCTTATTACCGACCTGCATCTTATTCTGTCAGCACAGACTTGGTTTTGAAAAAAGCATACGAGCCTTCCGAAACAGCCGTCTCCCGCCACCTCCGTGCTCTCGAGCGAAATATATGTAGACTTCATGATTCTCGCCGCTGACTGGCTTCTCCACAAAAGGCTTCTGGATGCTCTTCCCATCTGAAGTCAACGTCTCGGATTCTTCGTCATAAGACCACTTTGAAGGAGTACGTGTCCTCAGGAGCCGATCGAACTTATCAAAAATCATAGTTGACGTGATACCACTGCTTGAGGGGGCATTGGAGGGTGGTTGTACGTTCTTCTCACTAGCCAAGGAACCTGAGGAGCGGGAAGGATGGCTAGTGAAACTAGAGGCGGAGGAAGTCACATCTTCTTTCTGCGACGAATCCTTTGACGCCTCACGCGAGCGATGGTGGTGACCTCTGAGCGAAAGGTGAATATGATGGTGCTTCTTGCCTTCTTTCTCCTTCGTCGCCTCTTTGCCTTCTTTCCCACTAGCTTCAGTCTTCTCTGCCAGCCATTTCTTCAGCCGTTTACCTCCCTCGCCCTCCTCGCTTAAAAACTCCTTTACCTCCTTCACAACTTCCTCCATACCGCTCCCCTCCCATTTCACGGTTCCCTCTGATTCGTCACTCATCGCTCTGTTCACTTCGACACGCATGGGTGTGGGAACACCAACGTAATCTAAGACGTCAAGGACAGCCCGACGATCCCAGAAGATCTTTTGAAAGGGGAGGTCATTTACACAGATGGGATTTAGTGTCCGAACGTAGGAGATAGCTTTGTCGATAGGAAAGTGGGAGGAGTAGAACGAGATAAGGACGTCGACCTTTGGCCACTGTTCGATGTCTAAAGGAAAATGTAAGTAATCATGTCAGAATAAGCGGAACAACCACAGATCATCGTGAAAATGCTTTCATTTGCATAGTTCTTCCGAAAAACTTAAGAATAGAAGGTAGTCTTTTTAAGAAGGCTTACTTCTCTCAAAAAGTCTTCCAAGTAACGAAAAATGCAGGTAGGTTAACTTTCTGAACAGTTTTTAAAGGTGCAACGTCGCAGCATCCCGGCGACTGATGCAATATTCAAAAAAATAATCCAAACCGTAAAATGTACTTTGGATACTGTACTTACAATGATGCTCAACTCCAAGAGGAAACTATCCACATCCGAAACGATGGCGCAAGTGATTGGTAAAAATCCACATGATTGCTCTTTGCACAATTTCAGTTGCGATGAGACAACAACAGCTTCATAGCGAATATTTCTTCCACTCTGTGCTTGAGATCAAACTGAAGATACGCGTATGTTTGATATACCAAGTGAGACTACTTCCACGGTTGATGTGACCTGATCACAGCTATGAAGCTCTTTGTATACAATTTGCGTCAGATAGATCCCATACAAGTTTCTGTTTTCTAGTTGGCTCCGCAATGGGCAATGCCACCTAACGATGATAATGGAAACATGCAGAGCAGACCCTGGCACACCCTTGATACAGCAAGCTGCACTTATTACCGTGCCCAGTTTGATCGTCCAGAACAACGGGTTGGCGCACAAATTTCTCGATCAACGCTCAAAATCTTCCTCCGAACTCCCTCTGCCTAATAAGAAGACATACCCTCGTCCAAGATAACTTTATCCCCAAAAACAATTGTTTCGAACCTTCCCGTCGCCAGCAAGCGACTCAAAATATTCGTCATCGGCTTGCTGCGAGCTTTCTTGTCCATCGCCCCAATGCCGATTATTACTTTTTTCTTGGGTTCTTGTTCCATAATTTGAGATATATTTTGACGGTGCACGTATTAGGACTCGAGGATCAAAGTAAGCTGAAGAATCCCAAGTCGTGTGAGCTATCGCGGTCGTTTCTGGGTCAGGTGCACCTTCCATGCATCAATTGGCATCCACTGCTGCTGCTCCAAAGTGTTGCACACACTCAGGATTGCCCTCAGCATGAGGAATGTATACGAAAGCGAAGTCGATTTCTCATTCTTGTAGTCCCTGAAAGGCAAAATGTACATGTAACGTGAAACACTGAAGTTCAATATCAAAGATTTCGATCAACAGGTATAGATAGTGTGATTATGAGCCAACATGCCCAAACACAAATGGTTATAAGGAACAAAGTCCATCATGACGTAAAGAAGAGCGAAACAGTCCATCCAAAACGATAAGCACGAAATCAATACTGCTCAAATCGGAATCCTGTCCCCTTTTTATCGTAAGAGCCAGATGCGGCTGCGCCAACCGAAGATTGGAGAGGAAGAGATCCAGGATTGCCGTAGGGCTTGTGGGGGGCGTCGTATTCGTATCCCTGTCGGAGAGGAAGAGGAGCATAGTCGTCCATCGTCCTCCGCTTCACCCTGCTCTGTCGTTTAGGCAATGAACTGGATGCAGGTTGGGCAGAAGGAGGAGGGGATCGATAATCCGGATAAGAAGCAGGAGGGTGACCGAAGTCTTGCGTTTGAGCAGACGGGTGGAAATCCCTCGTGTCCCAACTCGGATGGCTGTACGAGGTCGGTTGGGGCGGAGTTCGATACTCTCTCGAAGACCTACGATCGTACTCAATTGGTGCTGGAGGTGGGAAGCGAGTATCAATAGTCCTGTTCACGCTGTAGTACTCGGATCCTGGAGAGAGCGGCGGGGGACGATATTCCCTACTGTTCCTGCTTTGCGAGTGTTGCGGTGGCGGCAAAGGACGGGGTTCTTGAAAATCGTTCTGGTTCACAGCCTGGGAAGCGCGCCTCAATTCTCTCTTACTGGGGATAATAACGACTTCCTCCCCCCTCAATCTCCCGCTATGGCCAGAACTCCTCGATGGGATAGGGGCAGGAGGCATGGACGTGGGTCGATAGTTTATCGGTTCAGGTGGCGGGAGTGGTGGCCTAGTGCCTACGTGGGACGAAGAAGTGGGGAGCGGGGGAGGGATAGAAGGCGCTCTAGCGGCCGTCCGAGAGAAGGCGGAGGAGGAGACCTGAACTGGAGACGTCACGAAGTCGGCATGAGAGGTCCAATGTCGGTTGCCATCTCCATGGCCATGTCCAGAAGAAGAAGTGTGATGTTCGAAAGGAACAGAACGGGGGGTCGTTGAATGCTTTGAAGAAGATGGGAGACTGCTTCTAGGATGCCAACTCGACGATGACGCGCCTTGCAAAACTCCAAATCCGCCCCTCTCCCTCCCCCACTCTCTCATGTCAATATTTGCACTGTCGACATCCATCCTAGAACCAGGGTCAGAACTCCGCCTTTCCCTCCTCTCTCTTCTCATTCTCTCCTTCTTCTTCTCCTTCTTACTCGACAAACCTTCCAAATCCAGTCCCTCAATCATCGGTCCCCTATTGTAACTGGACAAAGGGGACTTGACAATCTTGGAATTATCGAGCTCGAGGGTCGATGTGGCGTCTTGTTCCAGCGTCTGAGGATTTGGAAAGCGAGATGGGGAGAGAGGAGTGGGCATCTTAAGCTTCGTCGGTTGATGAGTTGGAGGAAGCTTAGACTGAGTCTGAGCTTTAGTGACGGGATGGGGGGAGGCGTGATTCCGTATGTATCTGCCGAACGAAGAGTCGGTGTCAAAGAGAGGAGGAGCGAATTCTAAGTCATACAACCCTCTCGACACTGCTCCTTTCGGTGCGAACTCATCGTCAGCCTTATCCTTTCGACGTGCTGTGTCGAGGAGAGCAGAGGATTCTTCGCCCGTGCCACGCCGCGACGGTTTCTTCTTCCTGGTCTTTTCCAAGGTCCCATCCTTATTCACCCTCCCTCCCCGAAAACCTCCGGCACCGACCTCCTTAACCTCCCAAATCAGCTCCTCCTCTTCCTCTTCCCTACTCTCTTTCTTCTTCTTCGCCGCCGTCCCCAACCTCACCCTCTTCAGTTCCTCATGCATGTCCTCCGCCTCGCTTTCCCCACTCCAACAACCCTCCTTCTCCTCCTGCGCATCCCACTTCTTCCTCTCCCTCTTCTCTCTCACCTCCACCGCCGCCCTCCTGCTCCCCCGCGCTCCGACGACCTCATCCCAATCGTCCCTCCTATCCAAATCCGGATCTCCGCCCCTGACGACCATCCAGAAGTAAGTCCATCCGGCAGCCATCTCCCTGAACACGTCCCGAAAGTCGAGCGCGTGTCCTAACGCTCGAAGCTTCTTCGTACGCAGTTGAGCTCGATCTTGAGACGTCGGGAGCTGTGGACGGTAGGGGAGGTAGGTGAACGCTCGGATGTGCATGAAGGAGAAAATGGTCATCTCGATCGTCACGAGGATGGCGGAGAGACCGATCACTATTTGGTCGGCTGTCCTGTGGTTCCGAGCGGCGCATCAGTCTCACTTTTAACCACTTGGATCAAGGAGCGCGACGATAGACGGAAGGGCATAAAAATAGGAGAAGAAGACATACCAATATTCACTATTCTTTACCCACCCCATGATAGCGAATAAAGAGAGAGTACTCTCTTGCCAAAAGGTGAGAAAAACTACAGATTTCACGGCGAAGAATTTGAGCAGGGGTTGAAAATTCTTGAGCTCCCTCTTCAGATCCACGTAGAGCTGTAGGACGAGGTACATGGCGATTGTCACCGAGATGGAGATGATACTCGTGACCCAAACGTGGGTATAAGCCGGAGACCAGGAGGAGAGGCAGTAGAGGTTGAAGTATTGAGAGACGACTGCGATCTGTGTGTCGAAAAATCCAACCATACGCCGCGTACCAGACGTATAAAGCAAACCAAGTCAGAAGGCAGGAATCGGAAGTACATCACAGTGAAAATAAGCAGCGGGAAGGAGAACGTACGGCGGTTCCCACAGGTCGTATCACGACGTACTGCAATATCCCCCACTTCAACAACATGAGGTACCTGAGTCCATTCTTCGGTCTCCACTTGACAGGTCCCAAAGGCCAGATCCAATGGTCCACCTCGACTTCGAGGAAGACCTCGCGCAACAAGGCGGCCCGTTCCGCCTTGGTAGCTTTGGTCGGCGGTGGTGGTAAAGGGATGTAAACTATCTTGTCCTTCTTCTTCTCCCTTTTGGAGAAGGACGAGAAGGAAAGGATAGAGGAGCGTGTGGTTGATGTCGACGGCGTGGGAGATGGAGGCCGAACGGGAGCAGGTGGCGGAGGCAGGGAGGAGGCTGGGGTGGAGAGGTAGGATAGGAGGAGGTAGAAGAATGATCCTATCACTATCGCTTCGTAGCAGTCCTATTCCATCACATATCATGAGCCATCCTCTACAATAGCAGCATGGAGCAAAGGGAAGGTAGACAACATACTCGTATCAGTTGGAAGTAAATCGCCTCCGTCCACCAATAATAGGAGCACCAACTGACAATGGCGTAGATGGGTGGCATGAAGAGGATGCGGACAATGTACCGCTGTTGGGACGGGACGGTGTAGAATTGGAGATGTTTCAAGATCAACCACCACGATGCGGCGGTCGTGATAACTGCACCCATGCATCCATTCCTGCGTCAGGACGGTTACAGTAAGTTAGAGGATAACTAACGTGCAAAGAAGCCAGAGACGAGCCAACCGACATCGTGTGCTGTTCCCCATCATCAATTTGTCAGATAATGCTTGATTATACAATATTCAGGGGGAGCAAATAAAGAGACAAAGAAGAAAGGTATTAGTACCTTTAAAATGAATCTCGCCGTCGCTGAACAACGGCTTTGGGTCGATCTTGTGATGCTCTATGGGACAAGAAGTCGTGTTTCCCATCCTCACAGTAGAATCTCGCTGAAATAATTTTGCTGATATGATATAAGTCGACTAGTCGCGTGCGCTTAAGAGCTGGAGATGCCTGGATTGTCTCTGTGTGAAATCGTAAGCAGATAAGTCGTAAGCTGGTTCGTAAAGCGTTCGTTGCGGCGTTAGAGCGTTAGGACTCAAGGGAAAGTGGGAGACTACGCCGGTGAGCAGCCTCAGTGGGCCTTCTCAGGATTGAAACGGGCGCTGAGCAGCTCGACGTCAAGATGAAGTTCGTGAGTCAATGTTAAATAGGGGTCAAAACACGTGCCAGACGTGCCAGATAGATTCAACGCGGCTGAAAAAGGGCCGAACTTAATGCGTATGGTTCCGTTCTTTCAAGAGGTCTTGCCGTCCTGAGTTCTGTTATGTACCATGGCAACTATGAAACTACTTACACTCAGTTACGCTGCAGAGTGTGCATCAGCATAAGTTAGCTTCTGCGCTTCTCAAAACACCCTGCTCAGTATCGGTACTTAGCTCAGTGGCACTGATATGACCGTCAGAACAGAATGAGAATGACTGCTTGAGGATGAAAAGAGAACCATAAAGTTGAACATGCTTTTCTTCATCCCGCATATAACACAGTCCATGGTGAAACCTTGTTACACATCTCAGCGCACCTTCTTCCCATCCTTCCCTAACCATTGCGAACCAGTCTATGTTAGTCTTTCCGAAAAAACCGACTTTATTTCCTTGCACTTCCCTTCTCCCTATCCATGTCGCTCTCGGGAGTGGAAGATGACTCAAATTGGGATGACCAGCCAGTTTCGCATTTCTGGTGGAAGGGCCGTAAAAGTCGAAGAGACATGGTCGGAGAGCGAATTTCCTGGGGGTTCTGCTTTTCACTGGCAACAATCGTATGCCAGGGATAGTGCGACAATTTGTACTGCGATAAAATTTTAGTCTTTGTCGCTGCTCGTTCAATTACAATAAAACTGCTTCAGATTTGTTCGAAAGTCCTGATGTTAGACCCTTTGAGGCTATGACATGCCATCACTTTAGGCAGGCAGGTAGGAACGACGAAGTTGGAAAAGTCTCAGCTGTCGCATAGTGGTAGCTAATCTCTCTTCACTATCAATTCAGGCAGGTTTAGGAAAATAGCACTCGTATATTGACTAACAACTAATTTGGTTGCTACAATTCCAGGAACAGGGGGACCTAACTTAATCACTCCTGTCCAACAAAGCCTAGCTTTCCGCAGGCTCTTCCGCTTTCCTCTTTCCCTTTCCATTAGGACTCGAAGGTGTCTCCTCTACCTGAAGCCCAGCAGAAGAGGACAAATTCGAAGGAGGGGTGAACATCCACCCCTCTCCTCTGCTCGGTGCTTTTCCAAGGCTCCGTATCCTTTCAATTTTCTTCCACTCTCGCTCATCGATAGGAGCAACCTGAAGCATATCTCCCAATCGGTGTAAATCTGTGAGCATCCCCTCCATCCTTTCGGTCAACGCATTGATGATATTCGCTTGCTCTGTCCGTGTCTCTTCCAGCGCAGCACTCGCTGTCGTAGCGAAAGGTGGTACGACGGTCGCTGTGGAACGGATCGCCGCAGGTATGCGTGAAAGGACGTCGTGGGCCGAAAGTGGAGCGGTGGGATTGACAGGATCGAACAAGGGGATG
The DNA here is from genome assembly GCA_021432655.1 of Atractiella rhizophila. Classification (NCBI taxonomy): domain Eukaryota; kingdom Fungi; phylum Basidiomycota; class Atractiellomycetes; order Atractiellales; family Hoehnelomycetaceae; genus Atractiella; species Atractiella rhizophila. The sequence goes on from MU271682.1 coordinate 19,165, forward strand.
AGCTGAGGACCGCCGATAGAAGGTCCGCGAAAGAAGGGGATGGCAGGGGGAGCTGGAGTTGAAGTTCGTGGAGGAGGGACAGCAAATGTGGTGGCAGTGGGAGGAGCGGTTGATGGTTGTTTTGATGGTCGTGGAGGCGTTGGCGCAAATGCGGGAGAGAAGGATAGCCTCTCAACTCTTGTCGGATCCGAAGGTCGCATGGAAGGCGTGAAGAGGTGCGATGGATCTTTCTGCCAAAATGCTGCAGCTGGGTTCGAGCTTGGAACATTCGCAGACGGCGGAGTCGTTGCCAGATTAGTAGGAGTTGTAAAAGGTGAAGCTGTCCTCTGTGGCACAGTTGGAGTCTTTTGCATCGTAGAATTACTGCTTAATGGCATAGTTTCTGAGCCCGAAGCTCCAGCTGATGAACCTGAAAGGGGAGGCTTTGTTGTTGGCTTGTTCGAAGAAGAGGTAGCCCTGCGTAGCGCCGCCTGCAAAACTGCATCTCGACGCTCTCGATCTGCAGCAGCTGCCGAGGTTGCAGTTGGGGCAGTGGTAGAAGGCGGTGGGACAACTGTTTGAGAGCTAGTTGAAGTAGTCGCGGCAGGAACTTCGGGTCTACGTGTCGGAGTGTTCGCTGCTCGAGAGGATGATGAGGGGGCTGCTGGACCACTGACTGTCGGGATCGTTTCTGTTGAACCTGCAGGTACGATTTGGGCAGTTGTTGGGGCTGATGTACTTGGAGTGGCAGGGATACGAGTGATATTCGGTACAGTTGTTGGAGTGGGAGCTGGACCGTAGTGAAGAACTCGTCCATCTGGGAGCGCCCAACTGCCGCTGTTGGTTGTCGCAGCAGAGGTTGATGCTGGCAAATTGGGATCCTGGTTGAGGCGATAGAAGTACCCTTCTCCATCCTCGATCAGATCCATAGCTGTATTTGGGTTGAAGCGTAGTAGAGGATTAGCCTCTTCAACAGGCGGAGGAGGGTTAGCATTTGTTGCGCCGGCAGCTGCAGCTCCTCCTGGTGCAGCGGCTGGTCGAGCAGGTCGCGCATCGTTGTTACGGTTCCCGAAGAAACCTGCGAAAGGACCTGCTAGATTTTCGGCTGCACGTTGTACAGCTGGGTCTAATGGTCCAACGGGTCCAGGTGGAGGCGGAGGATTTGCGTTGGCATTGTTAGGAGGAGCATTGGCTGCTCGGCCATTCGCGGCGGGTGAGTCGAGAACAGAAGCACGACTGCAACAACATCTTGAGGGCAGAAGCTATAGTGAGCAGAGAGCGACGCACCACGTTGGGCAGCTTTGTTGACGCTCCAACCATGACCTGAGACAGTGGAAGTGAAATATATGACCACAAGGTAGCTTCTTTGGTGTCTCATTCAAGCCTTCTCTCCCAGCTTCCCGCTGAGGTTCTGCACCAGCGCCGTGCATCTCCTCTCGACAAATGATGCAAGTACGATCCCTTCCTCCGCTCAATTCCTCTTCTGTCACAGTAGGATATCGGCGCTGCATGTCTTTCGTCGCCTTGTGATATCGATAAAGGTCTCGTCCTTTGCGGAACACAGCGAAGCCAGTGACGATAAGGTCTCGACACAAGTTGAGTGGTAAACCGTAAAAGGTGACGATGAGGCAGAAGAAGCTGAGGTAGGTGATGAACTTGAATATTTCGGTGATGAAGTCGATGTAAAAGAAGTACATCGACTTCTGTTCCCAGGCTGTCGCTCTTCGCGAATCATAAATGTTTAGCCCATACTTCATCGATATGGACCAGACCGTCGTCAGTAAAATCATGTACTAGTTAACAAGGTGAGCCAGTTACATTGTCGCAAAATGATGCAAAACATACCTCGGAGGCTACTAGAATCATAACGCTGGCCCCGTCCAGCAATATGCTTTCGATGGTAAATAATAAAAGTATGCTATCGAATATCCACAACGTAGATAGGATGGCGACCATCCGCACATGGAAGTAACGTGGAAGAGTTCCACCTTGCTCCATCTATCGCGAGGTTGAATGCGTACTCGAAAAGCTTTGGAATAAAACGCACCAGCTCTACCCTGTCACTTGCAAGCCAATGGAATATCTTGACGAAGATGAGAGTTGACAGGATGGCGATAAAGCCAGGGCCAAAGTCTTCCCGAAAGGTCGTCAAACTGAGCAGAGTTTCCGTTAGACTGAACCACGCCCTTTCTTGTAACCGCTGTTCCCCCAATGGTCAGTTCATCTATAGACCGCGCATCAGTGGCTAGAGAAGTCGCTGATGGAACAAAATATGTTTTGAGCAAGCTCCAGATGATAGTTCTTGTGCTAAATTTAAACATTTGAAGGGATCAGGAAGCAAGTAAGATCCAGACAGGAAACTGTAAATGTAAGAGCCAATTACAAAAGGAGTGAATCTGGAACACTGAAGCGAAGCTGCACCTCAATCCTTATTGAAGCAGAACAGGCTTCCAATACCTAATAAGGACCTGCTTTTCATGTTGCTATCATCTACACGTCGTATGCTTGATGTGTCATCAATTGATTGACTCAATCGTTGTCGAACAAGCATTGCAAAAGTAACTCGCTCATCGTGTAGGTATACAAGCGAGGAGAGGGCGGAGCCTTCGTTTACGTTCCCACCATTTTGTCTCGCGATGAAGCTCTCTATAGATGAAGGACGACTTATACGAAACGGGAAGAGGCGTTAATTCACCAAGCTATTTCGGCCCGGCTTTTGCTAGATGTAGATGTAGAGGATGATTGGACCATGTTGCAATGAAAGCACAGCGGGCAACACAAAACGGCACAAGAATGTGTAGTGTTATCTGGCCAGCTATACATGGTGGCTTGTGACAGTGGACTAATCTTGTTCAGTGCTCAATTAATAACACATATAACTTCGCAAGTGAAGTAATTTGGACGAGCTTTCACTGCTCTGTTCTGGGGAGCGAAAAAACACTTTGTGCAATCCTAAGTCAGTGCAGAATGAAGACAGTGGAACTGATTGGCAATTAATATGTCAGAGGTACCCTTAAGTACCGTTTCCTCTGTCTATCTGAAATCCGAAGAAATATGTTATATAGAACGGGGACAATCTGTGAAATTCATAGGAAGGGAAAGAAAGAGGTGATGTCTGACGACCCAGCCAAGCAACGACACACACATAAACATACAACGCTTATCCAAGAATAGGATGAATAGCGTAAGATGTTACAACAATACGTGGAATAGCACAAGAGAATAAAATCTCTGCAGCTCTCGAGCGGAGGTCAAGTTATAAAACGAGGTGAAACCTTGCTCCTTGTCCTGAACCAGCTGCAGAGGAAGAAGAGTTTCATCTTTCCATCGTCCTCTACAGCCAAGGTCCTAGTTTGGATCACAAATGAAGGTATCAACGCCTCACTCTCTGCTACAATTCAATCGAGAGACCTCATCACAGTATGTAGCATTACCAATTCCAATGAAACAACCTCGCGCTAAATCCGAAGCAGAGACATACCTCGATCTCCATCGCCCTCAGCTCTCCAAAGAACCCAGCGACTAATATCTTTCCGAGAAGTATCATTCCCAACAATGCTGCATTATACAGGACCAACATGGCGCCGTAGGAGCGAGAGAGGAACACGGCGGCTGAGTAGAAGTTGGGACGTCGGCGGAAAGCGAGTAGGATGGTCCATGTCGTGGATAGTATGGTTAGGAGGGAGTATGTGCGTAGCGGTGGCATTAGGTAGGGCAATGGGTGAAGGATAGGGAATGCTTTGGCCCGGATTGGCGACGTGGTGGCAGGTACCGCGTAGTGTTGGCAGATTAGAGCAGGACCAATGACAGAAACGACGAAACGCGCAATTACTCCAGCAGCATATATACCATCGCCTCTGCGACTTGCTTTCTTGCCTCTTAGAAATAACGGACATATAATCTATACTATAACTTAGAGGAAGAGGGATATGACTTCACTCGCATATGACAGCCTCCTCCAAGGCGAAGAAGAGCAAGTAGAGGTGAACCAGCGAGCGTTGATCGATAAGGTTCTCGCAAGGTATAGTGGGGAGTTTACGGTCTATAGGGAGCTCATACAGGTCTGTAGTCGCGTTCCCTACTTTGTTTTGGGAAGGGCATAGCAAGTGGCGCCTATGCGCGGCTGCAACAGGCCCACAATTTATTGTCATTCAGTTTACTTAGGAGTGAGATTGAGTGCATGTGTTATTCCATATGATGCTTGTATAACTTCTTAGCACTGTTTCGCTGCTTGCTGGAGCTATATGTCTCAACGGCAGACGTACGTTGGACTGCTCAATGGACCGAAATACTATGCCGCTATCGATATCGCGTGTCAATTCTTTTGCATGCTTTTCTTACAAATCTCGAAGCAAGAGCTGTTTCCTATGAATCCAAGATTCAGCTCGTTTGCCGGCTATGGCTCTCATGTACTGCAGCGTTCCCACTGTTCTGTTCCTATCTAACTGCTTCGCAAGCCTATATCAGCGCGCCCTGCAGCCTAGCTTCATTTCCCAATTAGACCCTGTTTCATATCCAAAACAACCAAAAAACCTTCTAATACACTCTTGACACAGAACGCCTCTGATGCCGGAGCTTCTCATGTCTCTGTGCACTTTACAAGCGCTGAAGAGCTCACGGAGCTCCCTTCGAATAAAGACGTCAAGATCAAGAGCATTGTGGTAAAGAACGACGGAGCCGTCTTTACAAACGAGGTGCGCAACCAAAACCTTCCCTGGCGAAATGACATCTCATAATTTCGAAGGATTGGACACGACTGCGCAGGATCGCAGACGGCAATCCAAATGAGGAGTCTATTGGGTAATGGTTTTCTAACGCCGAAATCTAGTCCTGAAATATGGTTTCTAGAGCTTATGGAGTTGGTTATTATTCAGTTTTCGGGCTCACGGATAACCCTGTTGTCCGATCTGGCTCCAATGCCATGCTTTTTTACTATCCTCCAGGGAAAGACCAGCTCTACGTCCGTCGAGCCCAGTTGCCGGCAGATGCTGTCGAATATTCCTCGCATGATTCGACTCGACCGCTAACTATGGTCGAGATGGCCATGCGGGAACATCTCTCGATACCTAATCCAGAAGATTTTACACGCTTTCTTGCTACGGCCATCACATTCGCTGCTCATCTGAAGACGCTCACTTGCTATCTCGACAAGTGGAAGTTATGCGAGATATCGAAGAAACTCGACATCCCCAAGCCCATTCCCATCCCACGAACACTGAGGGCAGACGTAGGATTCATGAAGGTGGATCAGGTGAAGCAAACTGGAGTTGAAGTCAATGTAGAATTTCTTAAATGGGTTCTGCAAGTCGGAGCCTCTTCGAAGATTTCGGCCAAGAAAGAGAAGGACACGTTGTCAACTTCATTGCTCAAAGATGGTCTCTCCTCTAAAATGCTCCGTTCCGCTTTCTTCGGCCGTTCAGCTAAACCACCACCTACACCCGTTGCCCCTGCCCCACCTAAAGAAGCCACCAACGAACCTGCAACCTCTAAGATGTTTTTCAAGGTTGTCTCCGCCTCCGTTGCGGTGACGGTCTCTTCTCAATTCGATAAGGAAATCAATAGAGCTACGAAGAAGAGCCCTCCGAAGCGAACGGAACTCAACATTGTCTACTTCAATGCGGACGAGTATCGAGCTTCGTCCCAACAGAATAACAATGCAGTCTTCAGCGGTCTCGCTGCTGACCTTTCGACGCAAGGCAGAATATTTATTGGTTTCCCAACTCATCAGACCACGGGATTCCCTGGACCTATGTCAGGACGTTTCATTCCTACGGTAGAGCGAGAGAGTCTTGATCTGAGCAACAAATGGGTCGCCGACTGGAATCGGGCGCTTCTGGGAGTGGGCGGATTCTTGACTCGAATGGTGTACGAGGAGGACATGAAGGATATCCAACGCCTTTGGAACGAGGTAGGAGAAGACGACGACGGTCCGAAGGAGTGGCTTCGTTCACGAGGCCTGCACGCCCTCAAGTTCTTTTCCTTCAAGCAGTCCACCCCATCTTCACTCGTGTCACTCGAAATTGAAGAAAACTTCTTCGCCTGCGACCCGCGCCGAAACTTGCCAATTATCACCAACAAAGGGGTTGTGGATAGCAACAAGGCGAGGCTTCCGAACAAGGATGTAATGGCCTTTGTGAAGAATATTCCTTGGTTGGAAGTCGAAGATGATGTCCTCGATGGTCTCAGGACGAAACAATTAGTCAAAGAGTGCACCCTCGACGACATCTTAGCAGAATTTAGAGCGCGACCGCTGTCATTAGAAGAGGGCAGTCTGGCTTTGAAGTACGTCTCCTCATCTCCTTTGACGCAGAGCTCACTGTCTGTAAAAGGTGGTGGCTTGGCTTGTCCGCAAACGAGTATTACCGTCCATCCCTCCTTGCTGCTTTCATCGACTCAGTAATGATTTTACTTCCCTCTGGCGAACCTCTCCCCATTTCCTCTATCAAGACTTTCCTGAACCCCAAGCACATTCCAACCGATATGCCCATGCCGCAAGATACCCTGCCTTATGAGGTCTCTAAAGGCTTTTCAGACCTCCCTTTGTTACAGAGGGTGTTTAGCTGGCGCGAACTCCTAGCAGACGATTACGTTGCCTTTCTTTTGAGCGAAAAGATGACCGGGTCAGGAGCTCCTGTAGAAACGAACATGCTAGCTTCACCTCACTTCGCCGAAAAGGTAAGAGAGTTTATTTGCTGTTTCTTCGAATCTGAAACAGATTTGCAGGTTTTCGGGCTGCTTTCGAGAACCTGGAACAACCTACCTTCCTCCAGAGCTCAATTGATAGTGAGTACCATGGCAGATAAAGCAGTTGTGCCTACGAAACAAGGATTCAAACGTCCACCGGAAGCGTACTTTGCCAATGTCAATCTCTTCGAAGATCTGCCTATCATCCAGTTTCCCACTCTGTCAGTCAAAGGACCACTGGAGAAGCTTCTTCAAGATTTAGGATGCCTCAAACATGTAGAACTGCAGCTTGTCTTCTCTCGCCTCGTCGGTGCTGGCAGTTGGTCACATGTAGAGATGACGAAGTACCTGATATCCGTTAAGGACAACCTAACGAATAATGAATTGGAGAAATTGAGGAAGACGAAATGGCTACCAGTTGAAAAGCTGGCTGCCAATGACGACTCGAAGAAGGACGAGGGCCAAAAACGCCCAGTCAGGTACGTCCCGTTTTGTTGCTACAATCTCTGTTGATGAGGAAAAGGTTCGTCGCGTCGGAGCTGTATGAGCCACTCGACATTCTTCGATCGCTGGGACTGCCTGTGCTCGAGTGGCCAGCTGGGAAGTGGCGGTCAACGTCAATCGAAGGTATGCATAATATAAAGAAGTGACTTTTCTAAGTCGTGCTATAGCCAAGTTTTTACAAAGTCTGGGGTTGCTTCGCCATCCTCCGATCGACGTTATCCTTCGTCTGGCTAGTGACGAAACAAACTCAAAGCTGAGAAGCGAAGCCTTAGCATACTTTCTTACGCATTGGACGGCTGCTGGCTACGATAGGAGCTACGACCCCTTGAAGACAAACCACGCTTTTGTTCCTGCGAGACTGGGCGATGGAAAAACCGGGCATCTTGCTCCTCGCGACGTTTTCACGAATGCTACCGCGCAAGTCATGGGTTTTGGGACTGTCCTAGATTGGTTGCGACCTGAGGTTGGAAAACTCAAATTAAAGGCTGATCCAGACCCAGCTGCTCTTCTAAGAAAGCTTTTGACTGAACCTCCTACAGTGGAGACTGCTACAACTGTCTTCACATACCTCTCTTCTCAGCTTTCAGCTTTCTCTAGCCGAGATCTATCCACTCTTCGTTCCGCCTCCCTCATCCCCGTCTCGAAAGAAGGCAAAACAGTCTACACACCGCCGTCTGAGTGTTATTTCAGTGGTGACAGGACTTCTCTGCCATCACAATTCAAGTCACTCTTCAACTGGGTTAACTTTGGAGAAACAGCAAAGCCATTTCTTACTGCCGTCGGAGTGAAGGAAGAGCCGAATATTCAAGAGATCTGCAAGTTGATGGTCGAGGATCCGGTGAAGATGTATCGACTCGCAGGTTCAAGTGAAGCCTATGTTGGCGTTCTCAGAAGTTTGGCTGCCAACTGGAGTTTTCTCAGTTCTCCCCTCCGAATGGAAATGGGGCGGTCTGCATTCTTCCTCGGTTGCAAGAGGGTGCAGGCTGCTCCAGTCGGTAACGAGGATGATGAAGAGGAAGAGGAGGCGACCTTCCACTACAAGCTGCTCAGGCCCTCCGACGTTTTGATCGTGGATGAGAACTCTGCCTACTCGCCGTTTTCCGGTGACGTATATGTTTGTCCTCAGGAAGATATTCTCGAAATGTTGGCAGAAGGTCTCGGAGCTCAGCGCCTTTCGAAAGTCTTGAAAAACAGCTATCGCGTCGAAGGGCAACGAGCAAAAAATCCAAAGACGACTGATATGCGGAAGCTTGTTATCGAGAGATCAGCTCTATTTCTCTACGAACGACAGCAACAGAGCAAGAAGGAGATTGCGAAAGATGCAGAGTGGATCAGGAAACATCTTGAGGTTGTTCAGGTGTCTAATATCGAGAATGTACGGACGTTGGTTCACAATGGCGATCGCTTTGTTCGAACCCAGCATCTAACGGCCTGTACTTTGATGGAGCAAGGCGCTATGGTTTTATTCCTCGCTGGTCGCGAAATAGACTACTATGAAGTATTACTTCTACCATTGTGCGTCAGCCATCTGATTCGGCATCTCTATAGGTCGCCTCTAGTCTTTGCAAGTTGATCCTTACGCGACAACGCATGAACGATGCTCTTTTATTCATGACATTACTGCAAACCTCCGTCAAGAACTTGAAGCGGCGTGGGTTCAACGTTGACCGGTAAGCATATCCTTGGGTTCAGCGCCGACGCAGGTTGAAAGCGTTTGCGTAGGTTGCTCAATGCTCGCCGTTTGGAAAAGGAGGTGGAAGATCAACGAAATCGCGAACTCGAGCTTCAGGCTCAACTGGAGGCGGCGCAAGCATTGAGTCCATCACGTCTGGACGATTTGACAAAGCAATTATGCTCTCAGTTTCCGGACGCTGATCCTACCTTCGTGCGCAACTTGCTGTCGGCACAGAAGCAAGATCATGCAAGAGCTGCCCAGAAAGTCTTGGAAGACGGCAACTATCCACGACAACGAGAACCTTCTCCTGATCTCCCCTCTATGCCAGGTGGGATGGGAAGTCCTTCTGATGGAGGTGGTTTATTTTCAGGCTGGAGGAAGCGGTTGCAAGGCATTCGAGATAGTAGACAAGGGTCCACTTCGGCGGCTCTACCACCCCCTCCGCCATATGACGATCTGGACAAAAAGCCGTCAACGTCTTCGTCTAATGGACGCGATGGAACAAATGGGATAAAAACCCCACTCCCAGATCCAAATGCAGAGGTGACGCCAACAAACGACATCAAGTCCCAAGTGCTCAAAGCCATTCAAGCTTCCCGCCCAGACGCCACATCCGATTCGATTCAAGGGGATGCGATCTCGTCGGAAATTAAGGAGCAAGACCATTATTGCGACTCCTCTGCAGCTACTAATCTACACTTCGTCGCCGACCTTCACGGGATGCGGTTTTTCGTGGACGCATCTTGCAATCCGGAAGAAGTGATAGAAGCACACTCGAAGGCACTCAGTCGGTTTGTGAACAAGATAGCGAAGCCGATTGGAGAGGTCTTTCAGATGAATCCCAAGTCTTTAAACATCTTTTATGACACTGTTGGACCATTAATCGCGTTCAATCGCAACCGATCTATTTACCTCAACTTGCGGTACGCTTTCATGGGTGCCTCATTACCCTCTTTCTTGAACGTTGACGTGTAACAGGTATTATATTGGATGGCACGACGCCCTAGTAGCCTCTGGAGATCTGGTGGATCCACTGTGCGTCCCTCTCTTCCATATTCTTTGGCCTTACCCAATTCTGGTTGTCCGTGCAATGCAAATGCAGAATCAGCTGGGCTCACACTGTCGCACACGAGTTGGCACACAACCTCGAATCCATCCATAACTCACGACACGAATTTTACTTTTCTTCCATCTGCGAGCAATACTTCGTCCGTCTGGCCGCGCTCGTCGCTTCCTCGGCGCCACCCTCCTCATCTTCCAACCCGTCATCCTCCAATAAGCATTAGAGTGTGGAGTCGTTTGTAGAAACATTGTATTCTTATCAGCATCAGTAGAGTTGAAGGCCCGTTATTGTAATGTATAGTATCTTGTTCCTCGTCGGATTAGCGCCTGAGGAGCACTGGGAGGGAACAAGTACGTATGGTACATGAACATCTTATATTTCACTCCACAACGCGCACGGATATTATTGTAATCTCATCGGACTCGAACGATCGGTCCCTCAATCCTCGGACCACGACCACTGCAAAAGAGAGAGGAGAAATCAAGCTAAAAGCACACCATACTTCAATCGAAACGAACGAACGCTCCGTCTCCCTTCCTTCCGAGCGAAGGAAGGATAGCTCGGAAGGAGAATAGGATGGGGGAAGGTAAGGAGCATCACATAGCTAACGCAGCCTGCAACTCCTTCAACTCCGCGTCCTCCTCTTCCTCCTGCGCCGTCTGTTTCACTGTCGGATCTGTTCCAGCAGACAACATCAGCATCTAATCGTTGCAGAAGGTGAAGCAAGGCAGACTCACTCTTCGTTGGAACACCAGGCAGCGTCTGTGGTACCCCTCCGGCTCCAACCAGTTGTTCGTCCAGCTTCTCTTGCTCGAGGTCCTCGAGTTCTTTGCGGAGTTCGTCTTCGTCGATCTGTAAACCAAACCACCGATTATCATGCGTTAGTATTGTATGAATTGAGACGGAGAAGGGAGAGAAAGGAATGAGAGTTTACCCCGTCGTTGAATTGCGGTTGGGATATCGCATTGCTGATCTCTTCCTGAAGGTCCATCTGCTCCCTGATCGACTCCATAGTGCGATCGACTTTATCGATGTCCCTTTAACACGAACACTAAGAGTCACGACGAAGTTCCAAGCGTGAAACGGAGAGACAAACAAGTTCCCGTGTATCTTGGCCAATACATCAGCTCCCTGCTTCATTGCCTTCACAGTCTCCATATTGATGTTGGCGCTCTCAATGCTCGCCACTTGCGCCTCCAGAGTCTGCCGCCGACCGGCCAACTTCTCTAACTCGCCCTCGTAAAGCTTCTTCTGACGCAGCGCCGCGGTGGCCACTGAGAGAGTATGTGTATTAGGGGATGAAAGGTGGAAGAGGGAGGGGACGAACCGCGCTTGTTGGTAGAAACGTTCGCTTTCGCTTTCTTTGTCTCTTCTTCCTGTACCACCCACGACCTTGTCAATTCATGCCAGTTGGATATAAAAGGTAGGTAGAAGGGATAGGACCAAGGAAGACGCACGATCTTGTTGTTCAGATGATCCTCCCTCTTCTCGAGTAGAAGGAGATGATGTCTATCACCATCAAACAGCAATCAGTCCCACTCTAACGTTCCTTTCATGATTCGATTCCACACATTTCCCACTCTTTCTGTACCAATGAAGAGCGCGGAAAACGCACCGGAGCTGCACAATCGCATTCCTGGTCTCGTCCGCTGCAGGCTTACGGCCACCGAGCCAACTTCCAAGCCAGGCTGACATGTCGTTGCTTTCGTTAGTAGGTTAAAGGTGTGAGGTGCTGTTGCGAGCTGAAGGCTGGATGAAGTGGTTGTGGTTATGGTGTAATGAAGGAGGCGTTGCGCATGACTTGTTTGGCAAGAAGTTGCGATGACTCACTCAGAGAAGAAACCAGAGGTGTTATTATGTGTGATAGTTCGAAATTGGTAGGTAAAAGACCAGGAAAGGCTTACTCGCGCTGGGGTTAACGGTGCGACTGGTGGAGTGGCGGTGCGATGTAGGGTAGGAGCACATGAATTCAGGTGAGCTGAGCTGCAGATTCGGCGATCTGGGATTTAAGGCATCATGTGTTACTACATCATCACTAAACATACTGCTGAACTGGAAGCAACTGCGAGAGCTTCCAATCATTACAAAGTCTCCTGGTAATGGAGCATGTGGGATGATCAAATTCTGTGTATTTTGAGCCCTCGTTTATGTTTTCTGCTGAGTTTGACATATACTCGCATGATGGCCTTTATTCGCCTTGCGTAGAGCCGAAGAAGGTACGACTTCTAGTCTTATTCCCTGGTAAAAATATTACCTCGAGAATTGATCGTTCAGCCTAAATCAGCACATATATGAGGGGTGGGAGCCCATTCTCTTCAGCAGTGGATGTGAATGATATTCATCCACATTAGAAACATCCCTAGAAACAAATAGGAAGTAAATTGCATAAATAGGATTTATAACATGGGAAACATCTCCTCGACAATTTCAGGCTCTGAATCGGAGTCTGAACTTATATCTGCGTAGAGCTCGCTGCTCGTCAATATCCTTCGATGACGACGACGGCTGGAAAAGTTGGAAAAGTTGATCTGTTGCCATCAGAAAGTCAAACACTATGTCATGACGACGCAAAGAATGAAACTCGCCTTGCAGCCCACCACTGGCTCGCTGATTTCGCTCACAGTGACCAAGTACCAGACATCTTTTGCCTCTTTACTCTCTCTATACAAGGTTACACCAGCTCTTTGAACGTCGAGCAAAGTTTTGGCGACTGTATTATTGGCCACGTCCTCGCTGCCGGGAACCAATCTCGCATCAAAGTCGTGGGCGAATCGGAGATGTTTCAGCTCGCACCACTTTCGATGATGATATATCTGCAGCTTAATGGCTTGGATTCCCACCTCAAAAGGGAACGAAGGCGAATCCTTCGGAGGATGAATAAGGAGTTGACCTTCAGTGTCTTCTCCATCGCCTTCGTCGCCCATCGTATACCTAGCCTTCTTTCTTATGAAAGGTCTTGGGTCCGCAGCTTCAATGAAGATGAGAGAAGATATAGAGCAGACAGAGAAGTAAGCCAAAGCCGTCCAGATGTGTGTAACGCTTCCTTTTTCCGGAAGGGAGCGCAAAGAATGCTCCATCTTGAGAAAGCGGATCTTCCTGGCAGGACAAGTCGCTTTGCGCATCTCGCTATGGCTTGGATAGAGCCGGAAATTCAGGAGGTGCAGAGCTTCAAGAGACTCCTTGAGGGTGTCCAACAGGTCTGGGAGCGCACCAGCATAGAACTGATCACCCGTCAAGACGAGTTCACGGATGTTTCCATGACTTTGCGGGAGTGGAGCTGTGAAGGAGCCGCGCCAGCAAGAAAGGGAGAGAGAGATGAAACTCTTTATGGAGAGAATGCTCGAAAG
>MU271683.1:0-32366 GCA_021432655.1 Atractiella rhizophila
TCTACATCGTTTCGCCTTGATCTTCTAATCGGTTAGGAAGTCAGTCTCATACTTATGGACATCTGAAAATCGGAGTTCGATTCTCCGTCGAGGCACCTTTTGCCCTATCTATCTGCCCATGAACCTGAGCCGACTTGTTTGATTCTTTTTTGTACTTTACCAGTGCCTTCCTCGAATTGCACGATTATTGTACCCATAAATTGCAGCTTACAGAGCATGTCAGGTCATATAAAGAATGAAGTGGCAACTCAGAAGAAGGAAAAGATTGTTAGTGTACAACACCATCGACCCCTAGAACCCATACCAGTATCGCTTCCCAACAACGTGATAAGAAAATATGATGAAAACAACCAACACATCGAAATTCGAATCAACAGGTCTTAGCTCATCTCAGCAGAGAGGAGGAGCAACAACGACCACCAAAAGGTTGACATGAATAGGATGGGGATGAACGATGGAAGTCTTAAATCAACGGAAGACGCGCCGGAGCTCCTTTCGACTTCCAACGCCCTCAGAGGCTGGACTCTTACTCCCCCTCCCGCTCCATAAACATCCTCACTCTCTCCAATCGCAATGACGGTGCTCGCATTATCGTACTCGTGCTCGGTAGAGAGACGACACCCCGGTCCACCCTCTATCCACTCTATCTCCGGCGGGGTTCCCTCGTTCGTGGAATTGTCAGGGTTGTAGCACAGCAAGAACTGAAAGCTAGCCTTCTTCCAACACTCCCTCTCTCCATCTCCTCCTTCCATACCCTGCGAAGCCGGCATCACAGGGGGCATGCCCATCCCCACAGCCGTCGCACCCGGTTGAACCACATCCATCTCTCCCATCCCCACGCCGTCGTTCCGATCCAGCCCAAACCTCACACCCTCCCCCAACTTCTCTAAATCCACAATCGCAAACGTCGGTTCCACGTCCACCAAATCATGGCACGGATCGATGCTGTCCTCCCCAGACCTGACACCTCGAAACCTGGCGGAGGGAAGGACGCGGTTTCCGTACACAGACCAGTGGTGGACGCCGGCGAGGGCGAGGCCGAAGAGCATGTTGCGGCCTTTGAAGAGGTTGTTGCGCACAGTTGCGCCGTAGAGGGGAGTGTTGAGGTTGTCGCCCCAGGGTGGCGAGCCCATCGCTATCCTGTGGCAGTGGTTATCTGTCAGCCTCCGAACATTCGTTTTGTCGTTTGGATGGTGAATTGGAATTGGGGACATGGTGAAGACAAACCCGATTTTAATCTGCTTCTCCTCAGCAATGATGGTGTTCCCCTCAACGACGACGCCCTCGAAGCTTCCACGAGGGATGGAGTGGATGGAAGAATTGACGCCGATGTAGTCGACCATATTTATTCCTCCCAATCCATGTTGGTTCACGTTCGATATCGTGTTGTTCACTATTCGTGTGCCCTGTTCATCCCATCACCCCATCAAAATGACACATGTCAGCTGGGGTTCGTTCGGTATTTCATGTTCGGGACAAAGAAGGAAAAGAACTCACGGGAGCTCCAAACACGACTATCCCTCCATCCGTCGCGTCCACGATCGTATTATTAGCGACCAATCCATCGACGCACTATAAGCAACATCGTTCAATCCAGAAGGAGCGATAAAGGATAAGTGGAAAGGACGAACCTGGAAAGATATTCCGTCCCCTATTGGGCCGGTGTTCCAGGTGACACCACACGGTCCAATCTCGTTATCCAAGATTTTTGCGCCGGTGCATCCTCCGTCCCTACTTCCTCACATTAGTTGACAATTCAACAATTCGACAAATAAGAGGAAGATGGAAGAGGAGAAACGGGAGAGTAGAAGAGCGTACGCGACATGCAGACAACTCCAACTCCTCGTCCCCCACACTTTACAACCCTTCACAGTCAAATTCGCACTCCAATTCCCCAACTCTAACAGCGCAGGAGGATAAGATTTCTTAGGAGGGAGGGGGAGGACGTCTCTGCCACCGAAGACGCGAAGGGAGAGGAGGAGGATGGAGTGGCACGCTAGACAACTGTGCGTGCTTATCGCTGTCGTAGATGTTGTGGGTTCTATTTTGGAGTCGGATGAGGGAGGGGTAGTTGTGGTCAGGTTGAGCAGGGCTCGGTCGTCGCCTGTGGTTGTTGGGCCGCCTATCGTTTGGAGGGTTTGTCTGGATGCTGCATTATAAGCATTATAAGAATAATGAGCGACATGAAGAAGGAAAGGAATAAAAGGCGAACCTGTAAAGACGACCACTCCTCCCAGTTGGATGACGGCTCGTCGACAGAGGTTGACCACGGTCCCCTCTCCGCCTTGTTGGAAGAGACGGTTGATGTCTTTTTCGGTTGCCTCGCTGCCTAGACAACGCTCGGTGTGTCCGTACTCGTTGAGGTCGTAGTGCGGCGGCGGCGGGGTGTATGAAGTGTCGAGGTCGGTGGAAATGGATATGTGACTGTCGTGGGAAGGAGACGAGAAGGAAGGGAGGGAGGAAGGGAGCGGAGACAGGAAAGTGAGGAGGGCGGTGAGTAGGAGGAGGAGGAGGAGGGAGAGTATGCCTTTGCCCAAGCGGAGGGTGAGAGACGACGTTTTGTTCGATGGTGGGTGTGCATGTTGGAGCCTGAGTGATGGTGCCGTGATGGTGTTGGATGTGGAAACAGTTGGAAGGTAGAAGTGGCGAGTTGAGATGGAGTTACAGCATATGAGGTGAGAGATAGAAGAGTATGGGAGGAGGAGGAGTAGGAGCAGTACAATATCGGAGGAGTAAGAGGAGAGTGAAGAGGCGGATGAGGATTATAATTATAATAATGTTGAGAGAAAAAGAACTCGGCGATCATATCAACATGCTTGCGAGATAAAGTTTAGTCCGTCCTCTTTCCTTGTCAACGTGCATCCATAATTCTAGAGCCAGGGGGCGTAACGGCATAACGCAGGAACTTGCAGTGAGCTCGTCTCTTTCATGTTGTTTGGTGATTACCGTTGCCAACGACATCGGCCATGCATTTTATGAACTCAATTCGAGTTATGTGCAGTCCTTGGAAATAAATAAATGCTTCACCAAAAACAGCCTCTGAAGGACTTGAAATTACTGAATCAAGTCGTTGGCGGACCAGTTTACTAGCTTGTTTAGACTCGGAATTCGAGCGTTTATAGTGCTCATTCTGGCTCGTTCAAGCCACAGCTCCTGCCAGTATCCCGAGCGGCGGTTCTTTACTAAATCGCCGTCATCGCAGACATTTCCGCAATAGTTATTGCTTCAAATTTATCTGATATGTTCCTCTTCAATGAGCAACAGCCGACAAGAGAGATAAAGGACATTCATGCTGACAAATACGAATGGGTTAGCAATCGCCAAACTGCCACTCCTCTCCCGCCTCCTCAAATCTCTTCCTCTCGTCCCTATTTCTATTTCAAAAAGAACAGCGACGATGTCGTCTGCCATCGAACTCCAGACCGCCTTCCTCTCCCAACCTTCCTTCGCGGTGAGCTGATCCCTCCTCTCCTTGCTTCATTGCTTCCTCCCATCCACTCCCTCCATGCTCTCCGAGATCAAGACAGTTACATTGGTTCACAGGTGGTCGGAGCATCCAAGGATCCTTCAAAGTTCGGAAACAAGGTATTGAAGTGGTACAAGGCCCATAACCTCTCCGTCACGCCTATCAACCCGAAAGAGAGTGAGATCGAGGGCATCGTGCGTCTCTTCTCAATTTCCTTACGGTACGCTCTCTGACGCGGTGTGGATGATACGATGCCAGTCTGCGATACAGAGCATCGACAGCCTCCAGAACCCAAAGTCTACCTCGCTTTCCGTCATCACGCCACCAAAAGTGACGATGACCGTCCTTCCTAAAGCATTGGAACTCGGCATCCCCTATATCTGGCTTCAACCTGGTTCGTCCTCATCTACTTTCTTCTCTCATTTAGTCTTTTTATTTATCAAGCTTGACGGTTGCTGATCTGGTTGTTTATCTGCTTGTGTGTGTGTTGTGATGGCACAGGTTGCGAGGATGCTGAAGTCGTTGAGTGGATCAAGGAGAATGCGAAGGACAAGGTGCTTTACGGCGGAGTTTGCGTTTTGGTCGACGGTGAGAAGAGGATGAGGGAGGGTGCTACTCGCCTTTGATGACTGCTTGGTGCCATTAAGTTGCAGGAATTGTTTCTTGTGTACTCGTATCATTGAATATTGTATCTTGTCAGGCTTGCCCCTATGCATTACCAAAATGCACCATCTGAAGTCACGTGACCTACTTTACCATGTCATAAGATCATGTGCTTACCCATCGCCGCTTTGCTCATGTTCGCGCTGATCGCCGCCTTCCCTATCTCACACGAATCGCCGCTCAGCAAACCTTACACGTTTTGCCGGTCTGCACCGTCTCCATTATTGCTTTATTGTCCTTTCTCACTTGTACTGCTCAGTGTGACTTATTTCCGAGTATTCCCTTTATTGCTTTCCCGATCTAGCTATCTTACATGTTTCAAGAAACGTATGTTACAGTTTATGGCAGTGCCTTCACATAGGTATATATACATCGAGATGTAGTGATGGTGACCTCAGAGTATTCTCTTAGGTTTACCTCCACTACAGGTTAGTCTCCCCATGCCATACTATTCTCTTAAGTTTACCTCCACTACAGACGTATCGCCTATCGGCGACCGCACATAGTGTCAGCCCTAACACGAGGCAATGATGGCAGTATCTTTTGGACTCTTTTGGACTATAACTACTACCATGTTAGTTCCTTAGCCCCCCTTCAGATCGCATACTATCCTGTTCCAACATATTCCGCACTTTGGTGATACATAAACTGAGGGTCTCTCAGTGTTCTTCTTGGATTGCTTCCCAATAGTGCCAGTAGTTTCCTAAGCCTTCCCATATTCTGTGCAGATCCAACCGAATTGAGAGTGTAAGTCTCAATATCTTGTTCAACTCTCCTTTTGACGTACCCCATCCCGTCCGTATATACTATCACATGACAATCATACGCCAAGGACAGACACGCGCGGGACAAACGACACATTTCACTTCAACAACCATGTTTTTTAATTCAATCGGAACAAGGAAATGTAGACAAAGGCTAATTTAAGATAGAATAAGGACCACTAGAGAACTCCATCTTACCCTTAAATAAGAAGACAATGGCGATTGGACAAGATAGAAAATGTGGGCAAGATAAAAGAAAATAGGGCAACATAGGATTTAGGGCAGGATGTAGGAGATCAGAGGATGAGGGGGGAAAGGAGGTGGAGTTAGGTGGGATGCTAAAGGAAGAGGAAAGCTATAAAAAGGGAGAGTTTAGAGGGAAATATCATTCCTTACTCGTGCTATGAGCATCCTACACTGTCGTTTGACTGCTTACTTATTTCTCTCGCCCTCACGTGCTTGCTTTAGGTACTTTGGGTCAATTATAGTGTTGCAAAGCGTGTTTTTTTCATTACAAACACTAGTTTACTATCCTAGTCCTCTTTCGCTAAGCTGCTCAGGTATGTGCCCACCAAAAGTTTATTCCCAAATTCGAACTTTCCCTCTAGTCCGGGATAAGTGACTTCACTTTACATCAGCTCCTGATCAACAGCCAGCCAGCAATCAAGCATCAAATATCTCTTACCATTTGAATATATCCCAATCCACCTCTAGTGGCCAGCCTCTCTTTATCCCTTCTGGTATCAAAGACCTAATGCTCGGTGATCAAAGCAGAACTGAGCATGCTTCCCCAATGCCAGCACCATATGATTGGGATTTTTCATAGTTTCCTTCCTTTTGGCTACTTTGTCCATCGTCAGTACTTTTTGGCAAACAAGTCTATAGTCACTTTCCAAAGTCACATAGATACAACTCACTCCACAGCAGGTTCTTCAGAGATACTCACATCATTCTGACCCTCTTCATCCACCTCTGGAGAAGTTCCAGCTTCTCCATTATCTTTCTAGAATGAGTAAGAAGCCCCTTCTCCAGACCCAATAGGCCACGAGCTGACAAGCAATGATGCACATTCTAGACCTGGATGTCTGCATTCAAGAAATTTGGGTGTAAGTCTCTACATGACATGTACTCTAGGAGAAGCTCACCCTGTCAGCTCTTCTGAGCATATTACCAATATGTCTGTTAAATCTGACCAAACACCTGGTCCATCACTGAATGCCAAAGCAGCAAACTTCAATGAAACCTCTTACCTAACCTGCAAGTCACAAACCAAAATTTGTCCACATGTCATGCCAATGACTACATGTTGAATGGCCCCCAGAATATCAATCCTACACGGCTCCTCCTCTTTTGCCCCATTCAACACCTCCTTTGTCGACACTCTTGAAGAAGCATCGATCCATTTTGTCCAAACCTCTCCCAAACCTCCACTATATTTCACCAGACTCCTCTTAAGCAATAAATACCTTTGCTCAGACTGCTCCTTCTTTTTCCCCTTTCAGTTAGCAGCCTTCAGTTGAGGAAATGGATTTGTGTTAGAGGAGGGGGCAGAGTATGTTGCTGCTTGAGGCATAAGGAGGTTTGGCAGTAGGGCAGGGACAGATCGACAGGTTATATTGCCCATGAGTCCGAGGGTAGGAGCAATGAAATTGTCGAGAACAGAATGAAATAGAGTGTGAACCCAGTGAAATATGTATATGTTTTAGAGGAAGTTATAACGTTCCATTATAAGTCAACATATTGCCATCTCTTTACTCACAATGAAGGACGTGTGCAAAGGAGTCTGTTGACATCGACTCAAGGCGATCTACCGCATTGTCCACAAGACTGAACATCATAATGGAGGGAAGGCCGACTAAGATCTCTTGTCACGTACCAATATCATAATGTTTGAGGTAAGAATTCTTACAGTAATGAGCAAGCAAACACAGTCTACCATCAGTGGCTTTAGAACAAAATCCTGAGCACAGACCAATGAAAAACTGATCCTTTAATGACAAGTTTCGTCAAGTCCACACATCATACAAATCTCACCACTTTCTCTGTCCACTCCAAATCTCCCAAACTGGCCCCAAGTCTGCCTATACATGCCAATAATTCCTGGCCAGAGTCTTCTTCAGCTTCCATCCAGTCTGTATTTGGTAACAGAGTGCTCTGCTGTGAACCCAGCAAAGGATGGAAGAGTGAGAGAAGGTATCGAAGACATTCCTGAGATTCTGATGAACTAAGGGATTGCAGGAGTAAGAGAAGGCATCGAAGACGTTCCTGGAAATCTGATGATCTAAGGGATTGCAGTCAATCCACAAACTCCACCTCTTCTCGACGCAATCTCAGGCATTTCATTTGAATATTCACAGTGGCCCCGTTCGTGGGCAATTCTGCCATTGTGTCACCGCAAGTCTGCCATGCATGGAAGAAAAAGCAGCTCCTGATCCTCTGAGGACTTGGATATCTCGCTGTTGTCCTTGTCCTCTGTTGTGTCACAGTTGTTGTTATTATCGTCCATATCCTCATTTCCTATATATTCGTCATCTGATCGCAGAAAGTGATCACACCTATCTTTATCAGCTACTTCGGCCTCAACAACATCTTCCCCATCACCAAATCTGTCCTCATCTGTGTCCATAGAGTCCTCATCCATCAGCTCCTTGTCTGTGCCTCTCAATTGAGCTATTTCCACCACATTAGTCATCCCATCCCTCATCTGAGCTATAGCACCTTCTAACCCAACCCTATCATCCAGTCCTGCTACCTCTTTCTCCACTTCATAGGTTTCCCCTTCTGCAAGCCATACTCCCAACCCCTTGACTTTTTTACCCATCAATTCCTTACTTGCACTACTCGAGATTCCAGGCAGAGACACTCCAGGCGCCACACCATCCAACAAGGCCGCTGGTGCGTGTTCATCAACACTCTCTATACCTAAGTCTCCATCTCCACCTGTGGATATAGACCGTCCTCCCTAGTTTCTTCATCTCCTCTCTCCATAATGTTGGCCATGATGTTATCTGGAGCTGGTGTCATAGACTTTATCAGCAAGTTGTTCGAAATGTTGAACAACATGGAAGACTGACCTTAATCCATTTGATAACCTACTTGGGACTATATTTTAATTGTCGCTCCCACAAAGCTATCAATGGAGGCTTCCAGTGTACTTAGCAATAACATATCCACATTGTTTGGGGCCTTCAACATATACAAGGCTTCATCTAGAAGGCTTAGGCTGTAAGTGAGGTAAGTTGGAAAAGTTAGAATTTAGACATGTAATCGAACAAGGCCATACCTGAGTAGAAGAGGTCTGCTCTTCATCTCCTCATGAGGGACTATTTTTTAAAGAATTCTTTAAAAAAATTAAAAAATATGAATTTTATATATATGTCCTTATGAGATAAGAAATAAAAAATATGAGAAAAGAAATTATATAATTTATATATATTTATTACAAATGAATAAATAAATAATAAATAAATGAAATAAAATTAATAAAAGAAATAAAAAGAAATATAACATAAAAAATATGAAAAACAACACAAAAATAATGATGAAAATTATGAGAAAAGAAATTATATTTTTCTCGAATTATTTTCTCAAAGATGTAAAATCTGTATCTATAAATAAAAGATAATAAATAATTTATAATACATAAACATGATAATGCGTAAAGTTCTGCTGAAGGAGAAAGAGATGGAAGAAATTGAGACCAAGTGGTGGTAGTTTGCAAGCATATTGTAGAGGTAGGAGTAGAGACTGAATCTTGAAGGCGCAGAGTTTTTACTGCATTGAAGAAGTGGGTGGAAAATATTTCGAGGCAGTAAAACCAAGGCTCGACTTATAAACAGACAAGGTAGTGAAAGTGCAGTCAGGATACCCCTGTTAGGGCTAACACTATGTGCGGTCGCCGATAGGCGATGCGTCTGTAGTGGAGGTAAACCTAAGAGAATAATATGGCATGAGAAGACTAACCTATAGTGGAGGTAAACCTAAGAGAATACTCTGAGGTCACCACCACTACATCTCGATGTATATATACATATGTAAAAGCACTGCCATAAACTGTACCATAAGTTTCTTGAAACATGTAAGATAGCTAGATCAGGAAAGCAATAAAAGGAAAGCTCGGAAATAAGACATACTGAGTAGTACAAGCGAGAAAGGACAATAAAGCAATAATTGAGACGGTGCAGACCGGCGAAATGTATAAGGTTTGCTGAGCGGCGATTCGTGTGAGACAGGGGAAGGCGTCGATCAGCGAGAACGTGAGCAAAGCGGCGATGAGCAGGCGCGTGGTCCCATGGCATGGTAAAGTGGGTCACGTGACTTCAGATGGTGCATTTCGGTAATGCGTAGGGGCAAGCCTGACAACACCCCCCAAATTTCTGACTCGTGTACGTGAGTCACGGAATTTTAAAGTTAAGGTTTGCGGCTAGCTTGGGCGAAAAAATTTTCCAGTTCTACCACCATCACCCTCCGTCTACTCTTGCAAAAATGTCGACCGATGCGCAACTCTTCGACTTTGTTCTGGCTAACAAGGATAGGAAGGAGAGCACCATTTTCTGGGACGTGGAGAAAGCGAAGGAGGTGAACTTCGGGCGTTTCGCCGATGTGTTGGAGTGGGGGAAAAGGTGCTACCCTCTGTATGTCAAATTTTGTGATGAAGTGCAGGCAGAGGTGAGTTTTCTTGTCTCATATATTTTGTGTGGTAACTCGTCGGCGATGGGAAGGTGCGAATGGCTTATGAGGCTGCCAAAGGTTTCGGTGATGGACGGGTTTTGTCATTTCCTCTGCATATGCCTGTGGAAGGCGTGCAGGCGTTGCGTGATGAACTTCGTCTTTGGGCCGAACAAGCGGCGCTCGTGGAGGAGGAAGCGGTGAGACTCGGGTTTCAGCCCTCCGAGTCGGCGAATGGCGACCCTGTTTTGCGGAGGAAAGAACGAGAGCTTTTCTTGTCCGACACGAAAAAACGCTTGGCGAAGGAAGAAGAGGAACGCAAACGGGTGGCGCTTGAAAATAAACGACGAGCGGCGGAAGAAAATTTGCGTGCTCAAAAGTCGATTTCGGCGGTGAAAGGACCCGAGGTTGGGGTTGTGAGGACTCTATCTGACCATCTGGTTACTGCGACAACCTTTGTTCTGCCTGCAGCGTTGGGGGATCGAAATCCGTTCGCCGGTGCGCCGGTCGCCGAATTCCTAGTGCGCGACGGAAAAGTGCGAATCGGCGACAAGGAATTGGATGCGGCGAAATATCGTTACTTCTGGCCAGGTACCCGTGAGGCTTATTCTCATGCTGCGGCGAACATCAATCTGGGTGAATTGGAACTCGAATTGGTTATCATGACTCCTCGGGCGAACCCGCGCATCCTCCCTACGTTAACGAGCATCGGAACGCAGCGATGTAGTAATTGTACTGGAAAAATTCGAGCGGCGCCTGTCAAAGCGGCGAAAAAGAAGGCTAAGGCCGACAACGAATCTCAAGTGTGTGACTTCTCCGCTGGGTATGTTGCAACCGCGTTCGGTCGGGTTTGTTCGCGTTGTCACAGTTCGCGAAAGAGGTGTGAGGTCTTGCCTTTGGGTTATTTGCGGGAACTCTCTATGCTGGTCGTGATGTCGACTACCTTCCATCCTAAACGCATAGGCGACGGGAGAAAACGTCCGTCAGCTTTCGCCGAGAGCAATTATGAGAATGTGTCGGACGCCGACGAGGACTCTCCCTCGCATTCTATGCTGAGCGCCGCCCGGTTGTACTCCGAAGCTTTCAGCATGGATTTCGCACGCACGATGCTCGAGGCCGCCAGGTTAAATGCGCAAGCGGCGGCGGATGCTCTTAAGGCCGCCGAGTTGCAAATGGAATTGTTTAAAAGGAGGCAGGATGAACGTGTTGCGGAGGATGGGGCCAGTGAGGGTTCTGTGCTGGAAGGTGTGATAGCCGATGTGACTGGTAGGGTGAGTTCATCTGTTTTTTCGGCGATCCGTCTGATTCTCCAGATGTTTGTTTAGGCATCGTAGGGCACCTAACTCGTCGCCAGCTGTACAAAAGTCGTCGCATCGGCGAAATCGAGTTCCGACTCGGCGACTTGAAACCTTCGTTGGCTCAGGAGGCTTATGATAATTCCAATTTCGATGTGTATTCTGATTCTGTTTCGAGCAGTAGTGATAGTGAGGAATCTATTCGGAGCGGCGATTTTGAGCTTTGAAATGTATGTTTTGTGACTCCGTATTAGCGGCGAATTGCCGGGCGGCGACAAGTGTAAATCATGTTGTGGTGGCATAAGGCATTGTGGTGAGTGGGGAGATCAATGGCAAAGTGAGTGATGTGGGACTCACACTCCCCTGTCTAGGGGAGGACCCTCAGGCGTTCCTCCCACTAGCTACCCAAGCTTATTATGGAGCTCGCAACCAAATAGGCCTGGGCCACGCGTTCGTGGACACAACGCGCAGTATAACATATCGGCGGTTTGCATGTTCATCGCCGGTCTGTTTCCTTGTGGGATAGTGTGTTGTCGAGCGAACAAATATGGGAAACAAAAGGATAAAAGCAAAAAATAGAACACCATAAACATCAAAACCAGAACAGGGCGTGAGATGAGAGGGGGCGTTGTGTACCTCGCAATTGAGGGATTTTTTGGGATTTGACCGGTGTTGTTTTCGTGCAATAAGCAACCGTTTTTGCGGAACTGGCGTGAGTGACTCACCAACAAACCGGTCGCCGATCTGTCCGTTGAGGAACAGACCGGCGCCTCGCCTAGACCTATGTTCAACAATGTGACTAGGGATTCACCCAGCGAGGCATGTAGAGGAGTAGGACCTCTTAAAGTGAGGGGGAGGGGACCTCGCGATTGAGGGCAATTTTCGTAAATGCGACATTGGTGATGGTGCGAGAACGCAATGAGCATTCGTCTTTGACGGGCGACGAATGGACTCACCAACGACCAAGTCGCCGACTTGTCCGTTGAGGAACAAGTCGGCGCCTTGCCTTGACCTAAGTATCAAAGACTAGGATTTCACCCGGCAAGGCATATAGGGGTGTTGGACCCCTTAAAGTGAAGAAGGCCCTTCAGCGCGTTTTCGTCGAAGGTTACGGAAACGCGCATTTGGGCGATTTTTGGCGGGTTCGGTATGGAATCGGGACGAACTGCGAGGGGATGTGCAGTGTGATAGTCTTTTATGGCATCTTGTGAGTTTTCTAGATCTGTGATGTTGATCCACTCGTCTTCAGATGGTGAATACCCTTTGTATCGAACGCGATATTTGAAAACTCTATTTCGGGTACCGAACCATTTCCCATCAACAATTTTTTCTACTTCCCATTCCTCAATTCCATTCACCAATTCCGGAGGAGGTTTGGGCAACTGGACTCTGCCCGGAATGTCGTCTTCGTTGACTTTTCGATTGCCACATAATGGATGTCGTCTTGGTTGACTTTTCGTATTAGCGTCCCACATGGAACACTGGATGTATCTTCCATGAGGATGGCAACTCGAGTTTGAAGGTTGAGGGGACCCACAACACTTGCAAAACGCGAAAAGGGCCATGCCATTTGTCGTCTAAACTTTTTGACAGGTCTCGTCGATTTGATGTTTTTCGCGCTCAACCAGACGAAATCGCCGACATGATATTCGGGCGCCGGTGCGCGTTTTCTGTCATAATGTTTTGCCATGAGATCTGCTGCTTGCTCGAGTGCCGCTTGTGCTTCCCGGTCGGCGGTTTGCATCTTTTCGACGAATTGCGCCGCCGCGGGAACGTCCTCGTCGGAGATGGGTTCAAAGGCCATGCGGGGATGTTGACCGCAATCGAGCGAAAATGGAGTTACGCCCGTCGCCGAACTGTACGCGATTGTTGCAGCTGCAAATTCATGCGTTGTGGCGTGCTTGCTCCAGCAATTTCATCTCTCTCCGCAGTGGCGGCATGGAGTTCGGCCCTTTTCCGAACTTAGCGATTGTTAGTGAATGCAGGGAGTCCTTCCACCCAATTATCCTGAAGGTGGTTGCAGAAAATGCGCAAATATTGTTCAACCTCTTGGTTCATACGTTCAGTTTGACCATCAGTCTGCGGGTGATAGGCTGTCGATGGTGAACCTTTGATACCTAATAGGCGAAAAAGTGCAGATGTGAATTTGGACACGAATTCTTTGCCTCGATCGAAAATTGCGACATCAAAGAGTCCGTGTAGCTTCCATACATGATCGCGAAAAAGTCTTGCAAGGCCTTCTGCATCCATCGTCGAATGGGTAGGGATGAGATGGGTGCGTTTTGAAAGTCTGTCTACTATGACGAAAATCATGTCAAACCCCCCAGATTCTGGGAGTGGTCCAACCAAGTCCATGCTGACAATTTGCCAGCGACGTGTGGGAATGTCATTTGGTTGCAAAAACCCGACAGGTGGGGAAGGAAAGTGTTTCGTTCTGTGGCAAGTGTGACAGGCGCCGACATAGCGGCGGACGTAGTGCGCTAAACCTGGCCACCAATAGTACCTTTTCACTAGAGCTGTCGTCGATTTTACGCCTGGATGACCGGCGATTTGCGAATCATGTAGGTCTTGCAAAATCGAGCGGCGAATTTCGTCGTCGCGGGGAATGTAGAGTTTTCCGCGAAAGTAGACAGCGCCATCGACTTCTTGCCACTCCCGTCGGCGAATTGCGTCGACTGGTTCGTCTAGGATCTCTCTCAAGGCTTTGACTACTTGTTCTTCTCGTTCAGGTACCTTTTTCACGCGTTCCAGTATACTCAACTCCGACGTTTGTCTAGTGAGCGCGACCGCGCTCCCAGTCGCGCTGATCGTGATACGATCCGTGTTGAAAAAACGTTCTGGGAGTAATACTACGTCAAAGTTATCGCAAGTCGCCGGTTTGTGATCCGGTCGCCGACTGAGCGCATCTGGTTTTGCGGAGTTCCGTCCAGGACGGTGTAAAAGTGTGAAGTTGAAGGATGCAAGTTCGGTGATCCAACGTGCCTGTCGGCGATTCAACTTCTGCGGCATTCTGAAATACTCGAGATTTTTGTGATCGGTCAGGATCAGAAATGGCTCATCAGTACCTTGTAGGAGGTGTCTCCATTCTTGTAGTCCTCGCATAATCGCGAGCATTTCTTTGTCGTAGGTGTCGTAGTTCCTCTGGGCGGCGTCGAGCGATTTTGACACGAAACCGAGAGGATGAAACTTCCCATCTGACTTCATTTGCGACAAAACGGCGCCTGTCGCGAAATTTGACGCATCAACTTCAAGCAAAAATCGTCCTATTTGTTCGGGATGTGCTAAAACGGGCGCCGAAGTCATGAGCCGCTTCAAAGCGGCGAACGAACGTTGCTGATCTACCCCCCAGACCCAGGAAATCTCTTTTTTGGTCAGTTCATATAGAGGTCTCACGATGTGACTAAATCTGTCACAAAAGCGGCGATAGAAATTAGCGAAACCAAGGAACATTTGGACTTCCTTCATGTTTTTCGGTTCCGGCCAATCCATCACTCCTGCAACCTTTACTGGATCCGGTTCAATCCCCCTGCTGGTAATGATCAATCCTAGATACTCTACTTCGCTTTGACACCAGACACATTTCTGCAAATTTACGTAAAGTCCATTTTCGCGTAAAATTTGACAAACTTGTCGAACGCGTTCCCAGTGTTCTTCTTCAGTTTCTGTCGCAATTAGGATGTCGTCTATGTATATGAAGATGAACGCAGCGGCGATCATGGCGCGGAAAATAGAGTTCAGGAAAGCTTGGAAGGTCGCCGGTGAGTTGCAGAGTCCGAAATACATTACCAATGGTTCGAAAAGTCCCCGATTTGTGCGAAACGCCGCTTTGTGTTCGTCTCCTTCTTTGATACGAACGTTGTTGAACCCTTTCCTCAGATCAATCTTGCTGAAAAACTTCTTACCAGAAACCATGGAAAAGAGGTCAGCTTGAATAGGGAGTGCGGTCTTGTCTTTGACTGTGGCTTCGTTCAGCTTTCGATAATCGAAAAGGGGACGAAGTTCGGAGGAGTCTTTTTTATGCGTGAAAAAAACAGAAGCTCCATGTTCACCTGTGCTAGGACGTATACGACCGGCGCTTAGTTCGGCGTCAATGAACTGGTCGAGCGCCGCTTGTTCGTCTCTTTTCAAGGGGTAGACCGGGCCCGCATATGGTCGTGATTCGGGTATGAGGTTGATCGCGTGATCCCAAGGACGTCGGGGAGGAAGAGAAGTTTTGAATTTTTCGTCGTCGAAAATGTCCGCAAAATCGGCGATTTGCGTTGGTATTTCGACGACATTTTTTGGTCTCATCGCCGCTGCGTCTTTCGCCAGTTTCTGCGATTTTGTCATAGCGGCTCGTATCGAGGTAGATGATGGCGGGAATTTTTCGCGAGTGGTAGACACGTCATCTGCATTGCAACTGGTAGGGCAACGAGAGAACTCAACTTTCCCTGAGTCCCAGTCGATCTCTGGGTTGTGGTGTCTTAGCCAGTCATGGCCTAAAATCATGTCGACAGTCCCTAACTCCGCTACAGCAAATTGCCAAACTTCATGGTGAGCGGCGATCGAAATGGGCAAGTAAGTAACAGAATGGATGGATCCTCCTTGATTGAGGGATCCGTCGATGTTATAAACAGGTACTGGGGAGGGAAGTTGAGTGACAGGTAGGTTGTATGCCGAAACGAGTTTTGGAGAAATGAAAGAAGTAGTTGCGCCGCTGTCGACGAGCGCCGATGTGGCCTGTCGGCGATGGGAATGCGGATGGTGGAATGCGGTTCTGAGCTTCGTCTTCGAACTGACAAGGGATGCTGTTGTCGAGCGTAGGTGGACTTTGTCGTACATTTTTGCGACTTCTGCGCATCTTTGTCTCCAGGAGGGAAAACGCAATTTCGGGAATGGGGAGTCTTGTTCAGATGGGGGGAATACCGTGCTGGGCGGCATTTTGTTGGAAGTGATTTTAGATGACATAAATGAATTGCAAGTCGGCGATGGGGACACTTCTTCCACCCACCGCCGTCCTAAAAATCCTCCTCAAGATCTTTCGATTGGGTAACACTCGTTTTCGGCGACTGATCGGCGAATTGTCCAAATTGTCGTTCTTGGTGCATCATTTTCGAATCAAAATATTCTCCCTGGGCCCGAAGATATTGCTCCTTGTTCATAATCGTTCTACACTCCCTTTCCCGGTGTCCTATCTTTTGGCATCGCCTGCAACGGGGAGGTCTAGACTTTGTCGCGTCGACTTCCATGTCATCGGGGTCTTTGGCCCTATGAGCGTGTGGAGCGGCGTTGGGTGACGGATCGGCGACCGGTGACAAGGCGGCGCTCGGTCGATACGATACGGGCGTTCTGTTCTCTCTGTGCTTTGAGGATTTTGAGTTGTCCCTTTTTGCAGAAAACGTATTTTGTGGTCCGTCTTTCGCCGATGGGATGTTTCGAAAGAAGGTTGAATGCGCAGATTCTTCCGCATCAATTCGCCGAGATTTTTCTTTCCAGTCTTCCAGCGATTTTGGGAACTCCCCTTGGGTTACTTTGAGATGTAGGGTAGGATTGAGTCCTCGTTTGAAGAAAAAGGTAAGGGCTTCATCATCAAAGTCAGCTTGATTTGCCAATTCTTCGAACTTGATGATGTAGGTTTCTAGGTTCCCCTTTTGCTGGAGGGAAGATATTTTTGTCTGTGCAATGAGCTTGTGGTCTGTCTTGCAGAAACGCGCTTTGAACTCCGACAAAAATTGTTCCCACGCAATTTGTTCCTCATTTTCGACAAGTCGGCGCAAAATCCCAGCGGCGAATTTTTCCGCATCTCCTTCTTTCATGTAAGAAAGGGTAAATAGGATTTTCGATTTTTCAGTCGGGAATTGACCTGGAACGGTAGAGGTGTAGACGTAAATTTCACGTAAAAATGTCGGAGCTGTGTTAGGAGCTCCTTTGAAGATTGAAGGTGGAGCGAGCTTGATTCCTGCATACGGTGCTACTTGGGCAGTCTGGGATATAGACGGAGGAGAATAAGTTTGAGGTATTGGGTCTGTTCGCGATAAGAAAGGAGAGGTGGTTCCACTGTCTCTAGGAGGGGGCAGTCTGGAGTCCAATAATTGCAAAATTCGATCGTTTGTGTTTTGGACGTCGGACCTCAGTTGCGCAATTTCGTTCGCATTCTGGGAGGTTTGCGCATTTTGTTGGTTGAAGCTTGATATGAGGTCTTGTTCGAGTTTTTTGAATTGCTTTTCAGTTGTGAGGTGTAGAGTTTGGAACATCCTTTCTAAGTGCTGGATGCGTTCTTCGCTCGTCGGCGGTTCGCGCGTTTCCATATCTCCCCAAATCTCCGACATTTTTTATGTTTGGTTTCAAAATTTTAAGGAGAGAGTATTCTTCTGTTAGGGCTAACACTATGTGCGGTCGCCGATAGGCGATGCGTCTGTAGTGGAGGTAAACCTAAGAATAGTATGGCATGAGAAGACTAACCTGTAGTGGAGGTAAACCTAAGAGAATACTCTGAGGTCACCACCACTACATCTCGATGTATATATACATATGTAAAAGCACTGCCATAAACTGTATCATAAGTTTCTTGAAACATGTAAGATAGCTAGATCAGGAAAGCAATAAAAGGAAAACTCGGAAATAAGACATACTGAGCAGTACAAGTGAGAAAGGACAATAAAGCATTAATGGAGACGGTGCAGACCGGCGAAATGTATAAGGTTCGCTGAGCGGCGATTCGTGTGAGACAGGGGAAGGCGGCGATCAGCAAGAACGTGAGCAAAGCGGCGATGGGCAGGCGCGTGGTCCTATGGCATGGTAAAGTGGGTCACGTGACTTCAGATGGTGCGTTTCGGTAATGCGTAGGGGCAAGCCTGACACTATAGAGGTCCAGGTATTCGAGGCAAGAAGATATGTGAAGGCCTGCTGCGCCTGAAGCGGTCCTCCACATTGTAAACTTTGAGCCATCTGATCCTGTCACCCATCCTCCGCAGAAAGCTCTCGATCTTCTCCTTCCTCCACTTTCTCGAACTCCATGGTTGGCTAAAGCTGACATTATCCATCCATTGTAAGCCTTCGATTGCATTCAACACAATCTCCGCCTCCTTGACATTCCAAAAAGTGTCCATCTCCACTGTCATGACATTCTGTGAGCCAGCGATGACCTCCTTCACTTTCTCAACATTCATTCTTTGGTAAAACCTCAGTTTGTCCTACAATGTCCAGCACCAGGATAGAGTTTCAACCACTTATATTTTGCCACCACAAAATCA
Source organism: Atractiella rhizophila (assembly GCA_021432655.1). Taxonomy (NCBI): domain Eukaryota; kingdom Fungi; phylum Basidiomycota; class Atractiellomycetes; order Atractiellales; family Hoehnelomycetaceae; genus Atractiella; species Atractiella rhizophila. The sequence continues at coordinate 18,089 of MU271683.1, forward strand.
GGTTCACCTCATTAAGAAGCTGAAACAGTTCTCCAGAGCTGGCGTACTTTTGAGGAAATGGTACTATCGTTGAGGAAACTGAAAATGCAAGAGAGGCAGGCTCTACACTGCCATAAACTGTAACGTATGTTTCTTGAAACACGTAAGATGGCTAGATCCGGAAAGCAATAAAGGGAATACTCGGAAACAAGATATACTGAGTAGTACGAGTGAGAAAGGTTAATAAGGCGAAAATGGAGACGGTGCAGACCGGTGAAATGTATAAGGTTTGCTTAGTGGCAATTCGTGGGGAAAGCGGCGGACAGCGCGGGCATGAGCAATGCGGTGATGGATAAGCAGGTGATCCTATGATGTGGCAAAGTAGGTCACGTGACTTCATATGGTGCATTTCGGTAATGTGTAGGGGCAAGCCTGACAGATATGTTGTCACCGATAGGGATGAAGTGACTGTCCTGTTTGGAGTATAATGCGATGATGGAACGGAAGGTACTGTGTAGTACGTATAGTAAGTGTCAGGTTTGCATCTTAAGCAAATCGACGCCCGTTCGCCGGATTGCGTCTCCTATCGCCCATTTACGTTCTCTGCGAATCGGCGCCCGTTCGCTACTCTGCGGCTCCCGTCGCCTATTTGCGCCCATTTGTGCCTGCATCACCTCTTAGCCCTTTGTGTCTATTCTCCTCTTATTAACTCCCGCGTAATCCCACTGTCACTTCCCCCTTTTAGTTCTCTTATGTGTTTCATCTGCTCTCCTCTACACTCTGTGGCAGTGTTATTCCACTTGTATATATAGATCAGAGGGTAGTGGAGGTGACCTTAGAATATTCTCTTAGGTTTATCTCCACTACAGGTTAGTCTTCATGTCATATCATGCACTTAGGTTTATCTCCACTACAGACGCATCACCCATTGGCGACCACATATAGTGTCAGCCCTAACAGTAAGGTAACTGTTGCTATGTTGTGCATTCAATGGTCTCTCTTCAGGTTTTCAATCATCCCCTCCCAAGCAACTGTTAGGGCTGACATATAAGGCTATCAAGTAGGGGGCTGCCAAGTAGAGTGGATATCTTAAGAGAACCAATCTGGATATCTCGCTCCATTGGCAGGTGTATTTATACACAGATAGCCACAAATTTCAGAATGTTCCAGCATACTTCACACCGAACTTTGCAGGGCTGGGTTAGTGTTGACATAGGGAAGGCTTAGTGCGGCTGTAGTGCAAATGTTAGAGCTGGTTCTCCTTGTGAGCAAACTAAGGCAAACTACAGGCAAACCTGCTATTGTGTTTAAGATCGGCTGAGGGGCTGGCTAAGGGGCTTTAAGGACCATCCAAAATAGAGAAGACCCAGAGGACTACAACAAAACAGGACTAAACAGTTCTTGAAATCAGAAAGGATCTCTTATTCTGTGATTCCTTCCTTCCCTGCTAGAAGGGGTTAAAATATAGCAAATACAGCTTCCCAAGCATTTCAAAACCTATTAATTGAGAACTGAAGCGGTACTGAAGTCGAAAACGAGCCAACAAAGAGAAGAGCCAGTGAGCACAACGAACTTGGCAAAGTTCCAAGGCAATCCACATCACGTGAAGACTCTGAAGAGGACTAAGTGCCACCAACTGGACAACGGAGCAGAACCGAGACGCCCACCCCAACACCCCAACGGTCACGAGTTCGAACTCTCCCTTGCTCTTAACATCCTCCCATCATCATCAACATCTCCTCCCCTTTCGTTGCTTCCCACAACACCTCTTTTCTCTTCTTCGTCTCTGCCACGTCGTCGCCTAAAATCAATCCACATGAATCAAATACATGTTGTGGCAAGCATGTACTTCTCAAAGTAAGCTACTCATGTTGTTCAATTGCTGCCAGTCATTTAGACAAAGTTGGTGAACAACATTTTGGCGTAGAACATCGACGCCATTCATTGGTGCTCTTTTGTTGGATCTGAGATGTATTCAGAGGAGAATGAGAAAATAAGCTTTGAGACAGACTCACTGTTTGCAGAAAGAGGTGCCTTTTCTTCTCGTTCAGGTAAACTAACATTGTCACAACGGTATCTTAGAATCGGTAATCCTCCAACCCTGTTGCGGTTCTTGACCCTCAATATCCTCTCACGTCTTCGGCAACCAGACTTTTGTGCCCCAGCTCGCTGTCAGTTTCAATGCGAAGGGGCGTGCAGCGTTGGAAAGGGATCCTTGGATAGCGATAGAACTCGGATGGTGAGAAGGAGGTGCTGGATGGGCCCGGGACGGCGACATGAGATGAGGGGCACGGGCGGCACATCAGTGGCTGCACTGAAGTCGTCTGGTATCCCTGTCGCCTGTCTGCCCCTTCTGTCTCACTACCCCGCGCTCCTATCATGGTCTGGGATCCATTTGCGATGGCCAGGAGTGACAGACAGTGTAAGAACCGCTGGAAGGTGAAGTGGAGGCAGAGATATAGCTAGGAGGGTGACAGAAAGTGTAGGACACGTCCTACATCGATCCTCGGCCCCCTCTGTCACCTCTGTCCCCCCCTTTCGGTGACGACCAGAAACGGGGGCGAGGGAGCAAAGAACCGTTGGCTTGTGTAGTAAGTACCTTTATACCTGGAGACGATATGGGTAGGAAGGGAAGCCCAATTGCGGCCAGAATACGAAGGAAGGCGGAGAGATTGGCGGAACCGGAAAGGGAAGGGATGACACTGGATGACGGGGAGGAACAGGAGGTGGAGCAAGAGAGTAATCGACACAAATGAGGTTGCGAATGATGTCACGGTGCACGGGAAGAGGCGTGGGAGGTCTTCTGGCCGCCCCTGCCACCTCTCTGCCCCTACATCTCCTCTGCTCTCCGTTTCACCGCCCGAACTCTCCGTGCCCTCCGCAATCACTATCTCATGGCCAGGTTGGGAGAAGGTGCAGCACTGGCAACAGGTGGAGTGTAAGTATATGTGTAGCCTATACAAGGACCTAATAGTGCAATCTATAAATTATTTGCATTGTATCTAAGCAATCCCTGGAACACTAGAAGTGCACTGATTTTGCGTACTAGCATGACACTGAGAATGCACTAACTGTGCACTGCAAAGTGCGAAATTATCTTCATTCAAAAATCACCAGCCAGGCACTGAAGGCACTAAGTGTCGACTGCTGCGGAGCCAAAAATCGTCCCTAAACTGATCTAACTCTGCACTGTTTTGGGTGATGGTGCACTGATAGTGCATTGAGTGACTACAGCTGCACTAGGTCCGCCTGCAAAGTTCCAGGGCTTCACAGTTAACTCTATTTACCACATGCCTGATAAAACTTTCTAGACCATTTGTCACATATTCCAGAATATGAGTCATACTCCATGAGCAAACCCTGACAGTAACCTATCTGGTATGATCAATACTTGTCATCTTCATCTCACTGAATTCTTTCCAGAGATTCTGCTCTTCAAACTCTGTTCACACCCCTTAGATTAGTGTATCTAGTTTCAGTGTTTTAGATATGTTATCTTTATGCCTTATGCTCTGTCCTCAGGCATATCATGTTTTACTATTATCATTCTGGCCTGGACTTCACTTCAGCTCCTGAAGTTGTTTCAGCTTCCAAGCTCTTGTAACAGAAGTAGACCAAAAACATGTGTGAAATTAACAGGAAGTGTGGAAACATAGGTAAGATCTGAGAGCTAGCCATGAAAAACTTGTAGAGGCATATTGGCACAAATGGAGGCAATTACAGGACTCATTCAGAAGCTGATTCCATGACAAAATGAGGTGGGCTGAGATTTATCTCGCTCTCCCCGGCAGCATGTGAAGATCTTTGATCACTCCTCTTGGGCACTTTGCTCCACCAGTCCAGGGTTGTCCACTCAACAATGCCTTTATCGTCTCCCTCAGCTGTCTCCAGATTAAGATTGTCGAGTAACTCGATGTGGTCCCTGAGATTCCCCCTTTTTTCAGGCTCGACCTCTAAACCCACAACCACTATGGCATATATGCTCTGCGGTAAAATGTTATCTGTGTTGTTAGATGAAGTGAGTCCTGTTCTCTGCAAAACATCCTCAGGTACTGGTGCAGGACACAGTTTCTTTCGTTTCTCAAGTATAAAGCAGGCTGTTACTGCGAATGCAAAGATATCCGATGCAAACGTCCAGGTTGGTGTTCTTGTGCAGATTTCCGGAGCATGCCACCATTGATAATGAGGAACGCTGGCTCTGAACGATGTTGCAGCCTCATCAACAGTCTGCCCTTCGCCAAAGTCAATTAAGAGTGCCGTATCTTCTGAATCATAACCATCTGGCTGATACAAGAATGTGTTTTGGGTCACCATGATATTATTCAGGTGAAGGTCCCTACAACAATTTGATCCAAAGTTATGCTAGTCCTGAAAGGTACAAACCTGTGAATGATGCCTCGTTTGTGCAGTGAGTGGAGACCATTGGCAATGCTACTTAGCATACCAATCACCAGACTCCAAGATTGATGGAACGACGTATGGGGCAGCTTCTCCTCTATGAAATCCATTATGCGACCTGCATTGGCGAACTGTGAGACAAGGACTTGGGTCTCACCAGCTGCTGATAATGAGGCAGAGGTATTTGGTAGGGTGACACTGGAAATGCCAAAGAACTCGGCTGTACCAACTGCTGAACTGCCGACCCCAATGTTCATACGCAACTGGGAGCTGATGTAAGCCCTTCCCATCGTCCTAGAGAATTGCACATGCTTACCTCTTGTTGGAACTTTAACTCGTCCTGCAAACTGTTTCCCAGGTTCGACTGGAGGACTTTAACAATAACCCCAACTTCCTTTTTCCCCTGACCTCTAGACAACAGGATGCTGCCTGGCCTCATCCAGGTCGCTCTGTACACCGTCCCATTCTTGCCCTTGCCTATGTAGTTCCAATCAATTTTCAATTGGCACGACGGTATGTGCCTGAGAGGATGAGTCAACATTCGATCAGAAGCCTGGTATTGTTGATATTCCGGTGCTGGCTGCATGCTCGCCTCGGTCACGTTTCGAAAATATTCCAGGGCCCCAATATCGGTCTCGAATTGTTGAAGATTTCGGTACTGCATCCCAGGGATAGTTTCAAGAAGAAGAAGCTCGCCATTCAAAGAGTTCCAAGTAAGACAGGAATCCGTCTGATATTGGTGGTTAGAGTAACTACAAGTTCAAGTTGTCAGTGCTCACCCAAGCTTTCCAAAAGTCTGATTGCCTGTCAAAGAGTCTGGTATCTCCTACAGGCCTCATGGCAAACACCACCTTCCCATTTGGACTAAAATGGCCAGGAAAGTACTTATTATTGTCCAGACAGCACCCAAACACCTCATCCTCTGTATGGAGCATGTGCCCAGTAAATGGAGTCACCATGCCAGGATCCCACTCAACCCAGCGTAGATCTTTCGCTTTAAGATTGAGGTGGTCCATATATGGAATGTTCATGGCTGAGGTGATTTGTTTGATCTGATCTATTGGTACCTCATGCAGATCGTCAGGAGATAGAATGCCAATACTATGTTTTATAGCCTGTGTCACCAGTGACCAGTCTCAGATCGGTGCAGGATGGTTAGTACAATTTTACAAACCTCTTGCATGGTACTAGCCCTTGTGGACCGTTCATGATCGCGGTAAACAGATTCCACAATGTCTAATACTGACCCACCCATCCCCTGATGCCATTGATTGATCTGATCTGTTGTTGGTAACTCGCAGAGATTGTCAGGAGATAGAATGCCGATACGTTGCATGATCTCTTCCACATTCTCAAATCGGACAGGATGATTACTCGGCCTGGTAGACTGGTGATAAAAACTGTAAATCGATTTGAAAATGTCGAATGTTGGACCCTTGCACAACTCCTGCTGCCACACTAGATGATCTCTTTTCCACATCCAGTGAATGAGCCTCCAGTGATCTTTGTCATCTGGGTAGATTGCAGGGTGAAGACAATCAACCGATTCATTGGCGACTAATACAGGGAGCTCCGGATTGGCGCTCTTCACTGCATCAGAACGGAATTGGTTCTCTGCGTGGCCACGTCCGATGGCCCTCCAGTGCAAGTAGTCACCATAAGCTCGTTCGAAGCTCCCTCCGTAATCTTTCTTGACGAGATCCTGTTGCAGTTCCTCTCTCAGAGGCACGAAGAATTTCTCCACCCAAACCCATCGCTGAAAGATGTCGTCGATGTCCAATGGCCAGGCAGTGGGTAGGGTTGCAGCAGCGGCGGGTTCAATGATTTCGCACAGGAGTTTCCTCTCGAACGCAGCCAGGGGCACAAAGAATGATTTCATGATAAGTGAACAGTCCAGTTTCTGTACGGTTTGCTCGATGGTGGCTTGCTGGTGTCGAAATGGGGGCAAAACACCATTTGGGCATCGGAACATATAAACGGCTGACATGATCTAGGAGCCTTCAATGGATCAGGGTTAACAGATGCTGAGGGGTGAACGGCAGTCGTAATTCCACCAACCTTCTCCCAAACCGTCCAGGGACCGACGCTTCTTTTAAATATCAACATTCTCGACCCTGCAAGTTGTCAGGGCCATCCTCAAACTTCTTTTAATGCTTTTAATGCAGGCATGGCCGACGTTGTAGGCAGCCTCACTGCGAGTAAGACGGGCGTGGAGACTATCGTGTACATCATCAGAACAGTTCGAAATGTCCAACGATTTGAGAGAGAGTGCCAGGGGATTCAAAAGCTCGTGGGGCTCATACAAAATGTGTTCGATTCCTTCAAGGCAGCAAATATACCCTTAGAGACCACAGATCGTGTTCAGAACAATTTATGCGAAGTCAAGGATTTCGTTATCGACTGCACACAGAAATCAAGTTTCGCACAGAGAGCGTGGGAGGTGATTTGGAGAAAAAGGCTCCCTAGGCTGATGGCGGGCTTACAGGAAACAGTGCTTTGGTTTCTCATGGACGCTGCTGTAAGTACTTCTCTCTGGTTCATTGATTCTTGGAATGACGGAGAGCACTTAGGCTCACGGCGTGATGGTTCAAGAACTGCTCCTGGACACTAGTCGAAATATTCATGACACTGTGATCGGCATGAAGGCTACACTGGACCAACTCGCCGCCAAGGCTGTCATTGAGGAGAAAGGACAGATTAGCAATAGAACTGCTGCTGAATGGGACATTGAGTTTCCCCTGGAGGACAAGCGTCTCAAAGTGTCTCGAGACGACAAAGGAACGCTAGCGGGGACCGTTCAGTACCACGGCTTAACTAGCCAGGTCATCCTCCATTCCATCAGCAATCACCAGAAGGAGGATCCCTTTGGCGGCGGTCCTCGCCATGTCAGAATATACTCCAAGCTTTCTTCAGCTAACACCGCCGTCGAACGGTTTCACGGCCTGGCAGAGCTTGAGACGGGGAATTACTACGTGGTGATGGAAGATCTAAGGTCCGCCAAGTCGCTCGGAGCCTCCCTGCAGGATACGGCCAAATTTGAGGACGTGAAGCTCAGAATACGGATGGCGTATGAATTGGCGAAAGCGATTGCCTTCCTACATTCCGTGCGAATCTTAGTCAGGTCACTTTCCGATGAAACTGTCAAGTTAGTACAAAGGGACGGCAAATGGAAACCTGTCTTGACGAATCTTGGAGAAGCCAGACTAGTAAGGCTGCCGTGCAACCCATAAATAACCTTTCATGCTCACGGGTACAGTTATTTGAGGATACCTTGGAACAAAATGCAGATATGCGCTTCGAGGCTCCAGAGTACCACGATAGCCGCGTTCATAGTCAGGAAACTGATACATGGAGGTGCGTTGAGAAAGAATGCTCTGCCGGATATAGAAATAATGATTCGTGTGACAGCTTCGGAGTATTACTCTGGGAACTTCTGAATCTCAGACATCCGTTCGGGCATCCTGAACCCGTCTTCCGCTCACGCGACGCTGAGGCGTACCCAGCAGTGTCAATTATACAACAATTACAGAATGGCGGAATACCATGGACAAGGAAGGATAACACGCCGTTCCCTGGCCTTTCCGTGCTTGTCACCAGCTGCTGTCATCCTGAGCCTCGCTTGCGACAACCGATGTCATCAGTCGTGCGATCGCTTTGCATGCTCATGCGCGACGATCCAGCCTTAATACCGACGCCGAGCCAGGATCAAGAAGAGACGAAAGTACGAGTCCATTCATACTTGGCGAAGAGAAAGTTGGTAGACAAACGGGATGTTGATGTCCTTCGAGATTTATCAGACAAAGGCGACCCCGTCGCTTCCGCCATTCTCGGGGCGGCTTACTGGCGGGGAATGGTGGCGTTGGAGGACGAGGATTTGGACGGCGAGACTATTATAACCTTTTCCCCTGAAGATCGAGATATTGGTACGTAACTTGTTATGTTATCGTCCAGAAGTAAGGCATAATAATAACCCTAACCAATGACAGAGAGGAAAGCTCTGCGTGCGCTTCCACTCCTGACGTTTGCTGCAACTGCAGGGAAAGGAGAGGACAAGTCAACTGTCAAGGATATAACCCTCATCCATAAAAAGCTGTGCACAATATATGGAAATCACTACCAACAATTGGCTTCTGTACGTTAGTTCTCCATCTTGTTGGGAATGTTACTTTGGTGCAATCTCAGAAATATGTCAATAATTACTACTAGCACAGTGCACAGTTCCATGGCATTCTCACCGATTTGTATGTGATGACATTAGCTTGTTTGAGGAAAACAGGCAAGACGTTCTTTGCAAAGCCAATGTTAAAGCATAGAAAACAAAGTTCTGGTCCGAGTCCAATGCGCATGAGTAGCTGCAATATCAGGGTTTGATAATCCTCCATCCCCTTTCCCATGTTCCAAAGACCATTTCATTAGTTGGCAATTTGTTCGAGGTGGTACGGATTATAACCATGAAAGCTACCATTGTTTCTCGCGGATAGATGATCCACTTGTGGAGGACAACCGGAGAGACTCGGAGACGCCCGTAAATGAAGGAGAGAAGGCGAGAATGTTCGGTTTGAGAGAAGTGTGCGAGCAATATTAGAGTGTGAATAACTCACAAATGACAACCACCAAAGTGCACCTGTTTCACTCTTCCCTTTCTCCTCCTTCAGCTTCCCTGTCAACCACTCTGCACCCGTCGCTACTATATTCCTCCATCACTTGCGTCTTCCTCCCCTCCGTCATCCTCCCTCATTCAGGTCCGACCTCATTTGCCTTAGGTGGAGACGGAGATTCCTGTTCCCTTTCCTGCTTCCCACCCTGAAGCCCGTGAGCAAGGATTCTGAGGAATTGCACTTGTTGCCATCTGAGAGGGCGATCGTTCGTTGATGGAAGAAGGACGCGGTTCCATCGAGGCGGCTTCAAACTCGTCTTCTTCCTCAGGTCAAGCCAATGTAGTCATTCGAATGGAAGAATGTTTCTCGCTTCGAGGGCTGGGAGTACGGAACGATGAGCTAACACCCTGGGATCCTTGTGAAAAGCGACGGAGAACGAAATCTTTGACTCTGTGCCGAACCGTGTGAGGCCATGGACGATGCAGGGTGACGGGGAGGGATCGGCAAAGGGAGTAAGGGGAATTGCGATTTGTATGACATTTGTTTATGGTCGGTCTTGGGATCGATGGGAGTGAATGGAGAAGTAGTCGGAGTGAGGAGCATAGCGGAGTCGTCAAAAGCTGTCCCAAATATGCAACGTCAGTTTCCGAATCCATCTAGTAGCGGAACAGCATCGATGCAGACCTGAAGAGGAATACTACATCCTGCGAAAGATGACATTCCGACAAACGGCTAACAAAGCCAGTTGGCGCTGAAGAGGAGAAGTTCCATCGCACAGTGATAGTGAGGGGGGCATTGCAAGGTACTAAACTTCGTGTGGTAGGCAAGTCCGTCATTCAAATGAGATTGTTGGAGGATGGAGCTGTCTTGTGTGTTGATATTCGTCGAGAATGTTTGAAGCTTGACGGGTAGCGGGTAGCGGGAGCATAAGGTGTGCTAATGGTCAGTTTCTCAAGCGTCTGAGTCCAGCAACATCGTCTATCTCCTTTGTCTTGGAGAAGAAGGCATACCAACGATGATTTCGTCGCTTGATACCCTCGCCTTTACCAACATGTTGGCTGCCAGCACTGCTGAGAAGACCGTGCAAGTCATCCCAGTCCCAGGTTAGACAGCGTGGCGGAGCCACGACGATATCCCACTCTGCTTGCTGCTCCATCACATCACAAGGAATCAGCGCGGTGGAGAGTAAATAATGCGAAAGTAGGGAAGACAGACAACATGGTCACCTCATTCCACAAGAACCCTCCCTCATATGCTGCCTCCCATCTCGCAGCCTTTCCTCCTCGACACCCTTCTTCAATCCTTGCGCATACTCTTCAGCACTCCATCTCGACGTCTGCTCCCGCTTTCCATCCATCCTCCTCCTCTCTCAGCAAACACATTAGAGAATGAGGAAGTGTGCCTTTCCCGAATATCCCAAGTGGTGCCAGCGAGCTGGCTGGGGATATAGGAGGCGAATGACGCAGGCGAAGGATGGCTCGCTCGATGCATTGCTCACAAGGATGGCGAAGTGAAACGAGGGGGGAGCAGAGAGGAGGGACAGGATTTGGGGTGTACAGGATGGTTGAGAGGAGGTAAGTCGTCTATCCTAATGTCCTCCAGAGAGCCCGTAGAATGGTTACATGATGCCTGGCAGGAGGAAGAGCAGCAAACGGTAGGTAGGTGGTGGATGTGTTTCACCCCTCCCGCTGCTTCGTCCTCTCCTCTTCCTCCTCAGAATATGTATGCGCCTTGAAACAAATCCTCCTCACCCGCTCCCTACGCTTTCTCCCTCACCAAATGCACCTCGAGCAACTGGTCACCCTCTCTGTCCTTCTCGTCCCCGTCTGCTGCCTTCGTAATCAATCTCTGTCATACTACTCCAACAGATCTATCGGTCCGGATTCAATGGAAGGAGGAAGGAGAGAGAAGATGGGGATGATACATCTTCGTCGAGTGCGGTACGAGTAGGCCTCTTCCAATGCGTGTTGTTGGGAGGCTCTGCGGTACGTTTGGTAGTGGTCCGTCAAACCGAAAGCGAAGGCAGCAGCAGAAACGAGAAGCGGAGGTGGAGATGAAATTTGTGTGTGGAGAGTTGAGGCTTGAGGAGGTGTCGAAGAGTGCCTGTGCGGGGTGGGGTCGTTGGGATTGGGAGGTGGGAGGGATGCCAGTGATGAGCTTTGGGTGGGGAAGGAGAGGAACAGCGCCGCTGGTGAGGCAGTTGACGTGGCGCGTCATGGCCATTGGTGCATGGTGGGCTGTATCTGGGCAAGATTAAAGAGCTGGGCGTCGAAGGAGTCGCTGACTTCCGAGCCAACTTGAATGACGTCGTCCATCCCGCAAAGTCCGCATTAGAGTTAGCCGCTCCATTCACGTCGGCCTCCCATTCTCCATTCTCGATCTTGCTCCGGCTTCCAGCCTCTTTGTCCTGCTACTTCTCCCTCTCCTTCGAGCTCCTTCCCCATACTCCTGACTCCAGAGCTGCACACGCCTGCCGTCTAGGAGCGGTTTTTCTGTCGCCCTTCCCCGCCGTACTGTCATCTTTCACGCTCAAGCAAGTCAGCGAGCACGCAGCGCACTGCATGATGCCCATATGTGGCTAACGGCCAAAGGGGTGACGGTAGGGGAAGGTCTAATGGGTAGGAGCAATCTGGAGAGTAAGACAGCAGAGGACATGTTCCATTGCTCTCAATAAGTATTATGCTTTTGACGCTGGTTCGCTTGCGGTGGAGGGAAAGCTGGATGAGGTCTTAGAACGGATCGTGAGATTATGAGATTCGTGTAGGAGGAAGAAGAATAATCCGGTCTCAAGATGAACTTGGAACGGGAAAGGCTGTTGTGGTCACAAAGACTCATCGATCGAGGTAAGTCCTCGTTCCTTCCTTTCTTTACGGTGGTATTAACGTTCTACTACTCAGATCGTTTGATTGCAGCTACTGCCTTCAGATGCACGAGAGTGGCAACAGCGCGCGGACACTGGACCTACGCCGCTCCGTCTCTGATTCGTCCCTCCGTCCTCTCCAGAAGGCGTCCAACATCCCCTGCTCTTTCACCCCTCCTACTCCAGCTGCCCACAATCGTTCCCTTGCAGAAGAGGATCTGGAATTCTCTCAAAGCACCTCTTCCATCTAAGACAACAGAGGCACAACAACATGGCGGAGCAGAGTATCGCATTATATCCTGTCCCTCTATCATGCGGTCTAGCAGCAGGGCAGGAGGAGAGAGCAAGGAAGAATAGGTTGGGGGAGGTGTTGAATGTTATGAAGGCGTCGAGGGTTGAGAGCGGCGTGTTGAGGCGCCGGAGGAGGGTTCGCATTCGGACTCTGAACAGAATGTGAACGAGTTCTGACAAAGGGAGGACGGTAGGTCTTCAGAAAGGATGACGAGATTAGCGGACTCATTCTATGTTGTGTAGAAGCACGCAGAAAAGCTAGTCCAGATTCGTTAAGCTGGAGTAGGCAGAGGGGCGGAGCGGAGAGTTACTAGTCTACCTTCGTCCTCCCTCTTCCGCTCCTTGTCGCACTTCCGTTCCTCCACCTTTCTATCCTTTCTATTCTACTTTGCGACTTTGGACCATTCAGATTGTTTGTTTCCGACTTGTTTTTCGCCTCCAATTCTGGAAAGTCAAAGCTGACCATGGATTGAACAGACTGTTCACAAACCTACCAGCAACATCTGCTCCGTCACCATTGACGTTCTCGTGGCTGACATATCGTGCAAGAGACGATAACAAGAGACAGTCAAGAGCATGCTGCACAGATAGGGGAGAGTGACCAACATTCGGTTTATCGAAGTGAGTTCGCTCGTAGGCGGGAGGCTGCAAGAAGTACAGAGGAGCGACCGTTGCAGCGAATACCAAGTAGGTTGCACGCTCCAATTCGAGTGCGTCTCCCAGATCATGCTCTTTCATTCAATATCTAACCAGGCTGTTTTACAGCTAGTCCACTCAACTGTTCGATCCCAAACGCGCTCCTCAACCCGTTGACTTCAGAGCTCATTTACTGAATATTGTCATTCTATTACAAACATGTATGTGGATAAGATGGAAGCAACAACGTGGACATTGAAGAAGCAAACGATTGAACGGAAGTCTTGGGAATATCATGGTATGTGAAGGCCGCTTTTCTTCATTGTCGTTTGTAGATCGGTGCTACAGTTGTCGTCAAATGGACAAAGACATCTGCAGTTGTCGCCCAAGCTGAGCCATGCCTCGTCTTCTGCTATTCACTGTGCAGAGAAGTTCAATTGCTTTTATCCTGTGCTCATACGCAAAGTCGCAATCGGAGCCCTCGCACTTTATTCTTATTCCTCGCTTCCTGTCGTGTCACCTTCCCGTCTGTCAATTCCAGGACTCGGCTTCGCAATGAACATGCAGAGTCATGTTTCATTCACAGTTGCTGAGTTGCTGTCAAAAGGCAGATTCCTCTATTGTACATTTACTCAACGAATCTACTCTTGTGTAAACGTCAGAGTAATGCACTTGAAGCCCCAGTGCAAGTGGTATTGTCCTAACCCGGAATCTAAGCATTGGACAGGGCTAGCGAAATCAGTCGTGTAGTCCCCTGTGTGTTCGGAGGCACGTCCTGTAGTCATGGACTGCTGAGAGCGATATGCGTCTGGATCTAGTAGCTCAAGAGGTGGAGCCTGGATCGGACTGTGCCTTCAACACTATTCGTCCCCTTCCCCTGGCTCCCAAATGCCTGAACTCGGGCTCTTCCTGTACTTTCCCATCACACTCCTCGCAATCGCAAGCTCCTCCGCACTCCACTGTCCAAAGAATAAACGAACCTCAAGATGTTTTCCTATCTTCTCTCCATCCTCCAGATGACCCTTCTCGATCCCCCTCACCCGCCAATCCCCAAAGAACCAGCGGATGACGTCTGGAGAGTCGAAGGAGTCCACTACACAGTACCGGAGTCTTATCCGCTTTATGCCCGTTGCATTTTTGAGGGTGCCGAAGAACTCGCGGGAAACGAGGTTTGACGTTTCTTCGCCGCCGTCAAGGAGCAGCTCTGTGAGGCTTGTGAGGTGTGATAAGTCGAGTGGAGTGGGTAGCATGGTCGTCTTTCCATTGGCCGAAAAGGGGCCCAGCTCGATCTCGACATGTTCCAGAAGAGGCGGCAGAGGGTAGTCTGAGATGGAGGAAGGGAGTGGACACATATTGCAGACTTCGAGGTGTTTGATGGTATGTGGGAGGGAGAGCGATGGTTGAGGCGGGTACTTATAGAGGTCTAGGAATTCGAGGCGAGGTAAGCGAAGACCTGCTGAGGCTGAAGCCGGAGAGTCTTCCACATCCCAAGCTTTGAGCTGTCTGATCCTGTCAC
>MU271684.1:0-11521 GCA_021432655.1 Atractiella rhizophila
CCTGGTGGCAAGGCAGGAAAATGCGCAGAGTGTCAGGAATTCCTGGAGCGGTTCATGGGCTTGACTAAGAGCACAAAGGTGGAACTTGCCATGCGGCTCTTGAAGAAGTTCCAAAGTGAAGGGGAGGCGAATGGAAAGGTCTATAAGACCATAATTTTCTCGCAGTTTACCCAAATGCTTGAGATCCTCCAACCTTTCCTCGAAGCTGCCGATATTGGCTTTACCAGATGTCAGTGATTCGCTAAATTATATACTCTGTGCGTCCCGAGAGCCAACCTCTTTGAGATAGTGGACGGCAAAATGAAGAGGGAACAACGTGAAGTTGCTCTGGACGCTTTCAAAACAGATCCGTCTACAGTTGTTCTACTCGCGTCATTGAAAGTATGCAGTTCTCTCCATATCACGACCAAAGCTGACAGTGCCTCCAGTGCGGCTCAGTTGGTCTGAACCTTACTGCCGCTTGCAGGGTCATCCTTTTTGACCTTTGGTTTGTCTTCTCCACTGCTTTTGTGGGTGAATTAATTTTAAATCAGGTGGAATCCTGGTTTGTCCTACGTTTTGCATAGCTTGCGTTACTGATGTCGTAAATCTGGCAGCCATCGAAGAGCAGGGTAAGCTTGTTTCGAACTTCCTTGCACTTAATCTACAAATGACAAATTATCCTTAGCTTTCGATCGCGTCCATCGTATTGGACAGACGGAAAAAGTGCAAGTTTATAAACTTGTCGTCGAAAGTACAGTCGAAGGTTTGATTATGTTACTATCGCATTCCGTGACTAACACCAATTTATATAGAACGCATCTTGGAGCTACAAGAGAAGAAGCGGGAGATTGCTAGCGCAGCTCTGTCTGGCGAAGGAGCGGCCAAACTCAATAAATTGTCTACTCAAGACATCCTCTTCCTCTTCAAGCGGGATGAGTAGTTGCTTTCTTTCTCACTCAGGTTACAAACTTTGTCTTTGTTGCCTCTCTTGGTGTCTTTGGAGAACTAAGTACCAATCGTGGTCTTACATCTCAGCCCGCTGTTCTCGAATGTTGTGCTTCTTGCCTTCTCATTTCATCCAGGTAGATTGGGAGAGTTATCATCAGGACATTGGAAAGAGTCTGGTATGGAACGGAGAATGAACACGTTGGACCCTAAACAAAAGAACACAAACCGACGGATGAGCTTTGGAGAATGACGGAAATTTCTCATGTGCCTCAATTGCGGGTACTCAGCATGACCCTATTCAAGCATGCTACCTTTGCTTGACCAGACAGCCAGAATTTCGTGAGAGCGAACAGAGCTTTCGTCGCCTCTCTTCTCCCCTCTTGTGTACCCAGTTCGTATTCCTCGCTCTGAATAAGATAAACGTATTGATCCATGGGCAAGACTGAACTAGTTCCGGTTGTAGCAGCAAGTAAGAGTTCTTGAGGGAAAAAGGCAACGGAGATGTGGAGACGTGTGAAAGCCAAGCACAAGGCGTAAGCCTATGGTGAAGATAACTATGCAGCATCCAGATATTTTGAAGGTACACTCACCTCTTGATCCTGCATTCCATACTGTTTCACATTGGCTGCCACCTGCGAAAGCATCGTTCCGATTTCCTCCCCATAATACTTTGGTGAAGGTCCCTCCAAAATCTTGGGCATTGAAGAAGCATCTAGCACATCATTGCTGGAGCCTCTTCGTGAAGGTGGGCGGCTGCTTCCTGTCCCTTCTGTGTAAGGTGTTGAGCACTATACATATAGTCGTCAGAACCCAGGTTAAACATTAGGCGATGACCTTGTACCTTTGAAATGAACGAAGCTACAGGAACTTCTTCTTCAATATTCCTTTCCTCTCCGTTCAAGCATACTTCACGGTTCAAGGGGACACTCCAAGTAACTCCTCCGAATACAAAACTGCGCTCCTTCTTCTTATTCATTTTCATGGTTTTGCTGCGTATTGAGAACGCAATATCAGAAAGGAAATTTAAAATAAAAACTCGAGCTTACACAGATTCCGTGAACAAGGATATCTTGTATGTTTCGGCCAGAAGTTCGAATATCGGGTCAGTCATTCCTGCCAATAAAGCCTGACCCTGAAGTCTGTGCATGGAACCACCGCCAACCGCCAGCGACAAACTTTGTATGGCATCGTCGAACACGTTGTTCTTGAGGTCAATCTTCATCTTTGGATTCTCGAGTTCTTCAAGCGTGGGCCGCCCAATGTCGTCAACATATTTCTGTTCGACTAAGCTTTGCGGCATTAAAAGGGGTCAACAAAGGTAGATGAAACAATATACCATCTGTGAGGTGAAAAAATTGAGAGGGTAGGATCCTTTGTAAGGGTATACCGGACATGGGAACCACACGACAGGCTTTGATGTGATCGTGGTTCCAATGTTCAACATTCCGGTCGTGGTTGCGCCAGTCAAGGGCGGGAAGTCCCTCCATGCGGTAAGAGGAATATTCGATAAAGAAAGGATTCTGAGTGGCCTCTTCTTGAAGCGTCGTATCAAAGATTAAATTACTTTTTGTCGAGGGGAAGGGAAAAGTTGAGGTAGTCCCTATCGCTGGAGGCCTGTTCGCATCTGAAGATTGTATTAGGCCCATACAACCTATGTGAGGACACACACCTAGCACTAATTTGGAATCTTCCAGCAGCGGAAGCAGTGCGACTGCTCGGATTAAACGTAATGCCAGCTCATCTTTCCCTCCCGAGGTATCTTTCGTGTAAGGTTCTAACCTTTTCTGCAAGGGCCTCAGATATGGAGCTTGGAAAAAGAGAAAATGAGACATACCTTTAGTTCAGTCACCTTTAAAGACATGTAATGTTGTTTTAATCGCATGAGGAGCACATTTTTCGTCCCCCATGTTGACAATGAGTCCAATATTAATAGTTCCTGATTAGAATTCAGTATTTTAACTCGGGATAAATGTTCCTACCTTCAATCGCTTCACTTTCAGCCCACGGAGCTGAGAAGAGGTGAGACCGGAGGTTTGTGCGCCTTTCAGAAATGTCTGTTTAGAATGACTTTGTGACCGCAAACTACGAGCTTGATTTGGATTTTCACGAGCTTTCTCGACAATCTCCTCAAGTAAGTCTGATTGTGGTAAACTCATGACGCGCCGAACTGCTCGACGAGAGCCTGTATCCACCTCCAAAGCTCGGAGTCTCTTTCGCGGCGTCCGCATGAGAAACGGCAATTTCGGCTTATAACAATGTGGTATCGTGGGCACTATAATAAGCCAGTTAATCAGGTAAATCGCACGTTTGGATATGTTGCTTACAAGCACCATCGACGAGGCGTCGACAACTGAGAAAAGAACCAGAGTTAGAGTTATGTTGTTCCATCAATGCCAATCAAGTTGCATCAATATTGCTTGTCACGTGATATGTCAACACCTCTTGAACTGCATGGCTAGATGAGCTGCTAGATGAGACGCATAGCATTCCTCCTTTGCCAGGCTGATTGGTCGCTGGTTTCGTTTTTCCGCATCGTTCATATTTTTCTGGTGGTGCAACGCTTGGGCGCTGTGAGTGACACAAATGGTCAGACACCTCTTTGGATCTTTGAAGGTTTGGAGAGAAGTCTTTGCCCATGCCCCATCCTGACGCGAGCGTAGCGATTTGAATTGTTCCCGCTCATCTACCTGATCCCTTTCTACCTGGAGAGTGGAGGCTCCGTTAGAAGTCTTGTTGAACTTTGTTGACTTGTGTTGACATGGACGCGTCTGACCTTAACCAAGCCATGAGATTTAAAGCTCTTACCTCATACTCTCAATCTACCTCGTTTCTCTAGAAAGCAAGAAAGGCGACCTGATGACTGTGAGGGATAAAACTTCCAAAAAGCCTCTCGCAATGGCTTCGAAGGACCAAGGGGAAGAAAACAAGGTGTCTCCAGAGTCCGCACTGGAGGGACCCAGTGCGTTACTCCTACATTGGGGTTGGGTTGTATTACTAATGCCCGTTAATTTCAAGGGAGACAGGGTATTGCTGAGGCGTTACAGTTGCCATCAACGAGTAAGTCAACCCGAGTCTTCCAATGGTCATTCTAACAAATCGTGAACAGTAACCGAGACATATGTCGTATCTTGTTGGTTTCCGCACTCCGACCAGACCGAATACTGACATTCAGATCAGCGGAAAGCCCATACAAACGACAGAAAAGACACGAGCGCTTCTATGACCATCTGACGGAGGGAAGTTGGACTAAAGAAGCCTGGAAATTTTATTCAGACAAGGCCACCGTCAAGCCAACTCTGCTTGGAACAATTGGAGGCAATAGTATCTCGAAATTCTTCGTTAGCGGGAGCGAATGGAATAAAGACCACTGTGCTATGCTGAGGGCGGTCCCTCATTTTAGAGTCAAAATGACTGCGCATCCCTTTGCTAATTTGGAGAAGCCTGATGGGCAATTCGTCAAGAGACGAGATGAGAGTACGTTTTTGGGTTGCCTTTAGCACGTCCCAATGGACTGCTTAATTTTAGGTTTTTACGCATACCTCGGTCATATCGCTGGAATGTTCTCAAAGGGAAAGTTCGTCCCTATCAATCCCAACAATCGCAATACTCCATACGCTATTTCTGTTCTCAGCGATGCTCTGAAGGAAGCGACCTGTCCCACGGTTCCAGAACGAATCACTCCTCTCTCACCTGAGGTGTCTCTGCTGCATATGGACGCTCTAGCGGGACTACCAAGTTGCGCGAAAGGAAGCCCTCCTGAGGAGGAAGAGCCAGATGAAGATGAAGGAGAAGCAGAAACCGAGGTAGCTGGCACTCCAGATTATCGTCTCCAGGTGTGGATTGAGCATGGCAAACGGGTGCTGAAAGTGGTGCCATGTTCGAAGGAAGCTCCATTGAAACCGCATCCTCTCCATCAATCAGACACCCAGGAACACCTCTTTGAGGACGTTTGTCACGCTTTTGTTCAACTTGCTCTTTTCGCTTTGGGCTTTGTTCCTGGAGCGGAAAATACGTTGCGGCCGAAGCGTGCTCCAGACTGGTGGATTTCTGGCTGGACTAGAAATGTTTCATTTTTTTGCGAGTACGTTATCTATCTCCAATGTTATCGATATTTCTCCCTAAAGTGGATCCCACAGTAAAATTCATCACACCTATCACTGGGTTATGGGTCCTCCGACCGACCTAGTTAGTAAGGACGACCACAACAAAGAGGTACACAAGAAGTTACGCTGGACCTGTGTTGACGACGGCGGGTTAATCCTGGCCAAAAACGTTGCACCTAACGACAATAATGGAAGGCAAAAAATGGAGTGGTTGGTACTGATGCCTTTTGAAGTGCGTATTTTTGCATTTGCTGGCAATATTTGATGATGCAAGATAGGTCAAGAAGAAAGGTGTCAAGCCAATGACAGTTTATCCGCAACACCTCGCAGAGCTGCTAGCTGTTGCCCTTCGCCGATACGCGCCGTCTGAACAGCTGAGACTATTGGACAAGGAAAACTTCAAAGACGAGATGGTGAGCAAAACGTCCGAATCTTACACTGATGCTGAAGAGTCTCAGGTGTATCTTCTGGCTCTTCATGGCACCAAAATGCACTTTGTCAATGCAACTTTCACTGGTGACTACTTGTACAAGGTGGTGAACGACATCGACATTGGTAATCTTCATGTGGATGTCTACCACTCTGAAGAATTCGACCTTCTCAAGCATGACGAGTGTTTGACAGGTTTTAACCATCTCTGCAAGGTTATCTGCCATCTAGCAGATCCTGAAGCGGTGGTCAGCTCGAAAGTTCTTCGCCACTATGGCCCATATGCTTACCATGTTAACGAAAAATGCCTCGGCGACATCTTCAAGATTATCCCCAGGTTTACCACACCAACTATTCCCGCCTCTCATTCTCAAGGTTCCCAGCTTCCACTTGCACAGACGAAGATGTACTCCAGCCCGCCGGCAGGGAAACAGAGGCAGCCGATGTCGTCTGTCATAAACTCCAAGAGTCACTCCGCCAAAGGCCGAAAGAAGGGAAACCTGTGATGCCTGGATATTTTCTGGCAGAGTAACTCCAATTCGAAGCCATGTTGTACCTTAGCCGCAAGCCAGCTATGCCTCCTATTTCGAGTTGAAGCTCACATGATATTCATTTGTATTCCAACACTGTCATGACCTTTACAAGATGTTACAGAACTTCAAACAACCATGAAGTCTAGAAAGTACGATGTTAACGTGTCTAACCTAGAATCTCAATCGCGTTCTCCGGGAAAGTCCTCTTAGGAGTGATGTTCTCACCTGCCTTGAGCTGACTGCTCAATCTCTCTCATCCTCGCCGTTATCCAAATCATTCAAAACAACATCAACAGTCAAGCGGTCACGGTTCGCTACCTTAGGCTGATGAATATTTGCAGCCAGAGGGACTGGAGCCATGGGTTGGGATGTGAGACGATGGAAGTGGAGGAAGTCATTTGGTCGCTGCATTGCCTATTGCAGGTGCATGGGTAGAAAGCTTGGCAGGCTGCATATGCACAGAAACTACGTTCTGATTATCGTATGAATAGATGGTCAAGGATGCAGAGAGGGGCCAATATACGGCATGAACGTTCGATGACCGAACACTCTTCTCGTTTCCTCCTCAATGAAGTCGACGCCTTCAGGTCTACATGACTCTCTTTTCGACATTACCATCACTCCTACGGATCTGCGATAAAAGTCTTATCACGCGAGCGACTCTGGCTTCACCAAATAATCAGAACTTGATAACGCAAACAGCGCCATTGTGCTCACTCGGCTCCATTCCTGCGTTGCCAGCTCGTACCTCTCGCTTTGAAAGAGATAAATGAAACTGTCGCCGGAAAGGAGGGGCTTGGTGGTGGCGGCAATCAGATGGACTTGAGGGAAGAAAGCAGTGGGAATGTGTAGTCGTGTATGCGTCAAAGAAATGGTATATGCGTAACGAATTGGTGTAAGCTGGCATATCGCACGACCTGAGAATGCAACGCTTAGCCCTGCATTCCGTATTTCTTTCACCTGGACTTGAGAAAGCATTGTTCCGAGTTCCCCTCTATAGTTTGAGTTAGGAACATCCCGCACATTTGAATCTGATGGATCAGCTGAAGAGGCTTTGGACAAGGAATAACAGGTCAAACAACATTTTGGCTGTTCCAAGGCTCGCTAATCCTGAGCAGTAGTGTATGCACCAAGGGTTTATGTATAGCGAGCTTCAACAAAAGGAGAATGCCTGTGTTACTTTATTTCCTTCAAAGAGGGAGACTTTGTTCCAATTGGCCATGACAACACAATGAAACTCATGCATTGAATCATCATCGACAAAAAAGGATGGATAGTTTGAAATATCAACAATCAACAATCAACATTTTAAAATTGTCCCATAGTACAGTAACTCACTCTGAACTCGGCGCAGAAAATTATTACAAGAGCCTTCAATCTCTCGTTCAGAAATACGATTACTACTAGTAGTAAACGGTAGTAACAATGCTGATCTTCTTCATCAAGGTCTTCATCATGATGAGGCATTCTGATGGAGTCAGGTGAACTTAAATACTCACAAGGACGTTGCGCGCATTAGAAGCTAAAATATCCATTCACCAGGACTCATGGCGCTTGATAAGAAGCACTTTCGGTCCGGCATATAATTTTTCGTACTCTGGATTCGAGCTGAGGGTACACACAGGAAGTCCATTTTGTATTTCAACAATGTCGACGATTACATGTTACACAACTTGAAACAACCCACGGCCCGAAAATACGAATTACAATACATATGTTACGATGTTCATGAAGTTCAGGCTTCTGAACTCAGAATTTCATTCCCGTTCTCTCGCCCAAGAAAGCTCTCATCTCAGGCGGGATTTTCTCCCTCCCCGCGGCCGCGGGATGGTTTCTCCGCCCCCTCACATGAATTTCTTCCTCACCGTCCTCCAAAGCATCAGCAGCCATAACTCGCTCCCTCTCGCTCATCCCATGCAGTCCATGTGGAAGTGGGGCGCGGGCTCCCGGCGGCGCCCTTCTTCCCTGAGGAATATTGGTGGGCACTCCAGAGAGTGGGTGGGAGCGTTGTACAGGGTTGTGGGATGGTGGAGGTGGCGCTGGGCGAGAGGGGTGATTTTGGCGCGGCAGTGGCTTTTGATTCATGGGGATGGGGGGAGGAGAATGTCTGGGAGGCTGCCTGTGCATAGGCATACGCCCTGATCCTGACATCGCATAGCTGGTCAGCAATCTCTAGCATGTCGACAGGGAGAAGTAACATACCAGATGAACTGCTTGTTGAAGATCGGCTAAGACTTGGAGCGCGGGCTTGCGCTTGTTGCAATGGATGAGGCAATCCTATCGGACACAATGAGGAGTTGTAAACTCGGCAGCGAAGTACATACTCTCGAGAGGTGGCGAACGAGACAGCGAACGTCCCCGAGGCATTGCACCTATACGGTCGTCCAGGATCGGTTCATTCTGGTCATCCTCCATCTGATAGCCGCCAAATTCTTCTTCACATCCTTCATATTCCTCATATTCTTCATATCCTTCCGCAGGATAGGGCATGCCATGATGAGGGACGGCAGGAAATGCGGTCCGAAGGTTATGAGGGATGGGGGCGCGTCGACTGTCAATGAGAGGACGTTGATCCAAAAGGTCGCAATAAGGGTTCCCGCTCGACCCTTCAACTTCATCCATCGCGCGAACAGTTGGTAGCCCGTACTTCTTCGCTACGATTTCATGGATTTGAGTGGGAGAAAGAGTTGGATAACGCTCGCTGTAGTCGTTGATTTCATTTTGAATTCGCTGTGCAAGCACGTTCGATGAGGAGAAGGGGACGTTTTGTGCTGGATGCAAGGTTGAGCGGCGCATGGGAGGCCGCGCAGATGATTGGATGGGAGGTATGTTTAATGGACGAGGCCGAGCATGCCTGGCGCGGTCTCTCTTCAGCGAGTTGATTTTCAAGTCAGAGCCAACTTACCATGGATCGCAGCGGAGACTGAAGTCAATGGGCATGTTGTTGGATTAATTGCTGGATGAAGTTGATCACGTTGAAAGTAGGAGGTTGGAGTGGTATGCTCGAGATGGTTGGGAATTGGCTACTCCCATCCCTCTTAAATATCAGTGGACACCTAACGGTGCGTCACATTCCCTTTCCTCTCAGCACGGGGCGAACGAGGCTGACGGCGAACCAGGAGGAACCTCATGACCAGGAGATGATTCGCATCCATACAACCACCGTAGCTCCCCACAGTCGGGAGGTTTGACAAGGTATTGACAAGGTGTGGCATGCGGGGAATTATGTCGAAATTTCGATGGTTCCATTGGCTCTGATCAAGATCAATGCAAAGTTCGAGTCGCAAATGTCAGTTTGAAAGTCTCGCACTCTCTATTTGGCTCCGTGAGGTCCGTCCCCTTCGTACGATCTGATGAACGATGCAATACAGTCGGCTTGTTATGTTGCTTCAAAACTTCCGGCTTGCACTTGTTTGGCCCGCTGCGCCGTTCAGCTGTCAATGTCGCCGCAAACCCCAAGAACGAGGTTCCAATTGCACGCTGGCAGGCTGAGATAGCCACTTTGGTGCACTCGATACACTCGGTAAATGGGAGACCTGGCCCTGCAACTTTTACGGTGGGAGGCTCTCTAGCTCAAACAAATTCCGAAGCGCTGGGTTGTCCACAATACATGAATTCAGTCCAAGAAGTTGCATCGTCTGGACTGCCCAAATTTCAAAGGTGCAAACCTCGTCGGCCCTCCTCATCTCTCACACGTGAAACAGGGCATTATTATTGATAAACACACACAACTGAGCATGCAACATCGGCAGCAATCGGGAAGCTCACTTGGTTCACTCTGGGTTACATAAGCTGACGAAGGTAGCAGACGGACATGGATGGAAAATGAACGCATCGATAGCTGTGAGACTACAGATTAATGCGGTCGGTCGCGAACGTCGAGATTGTTTATTCACGTAAGCAATCAATATTAGCCCACGACAATCAAGTGCATTGATCACAATTGCACTTGCCCAAAGTGCGGTGCGCAAGGCGAACAACGCAAAGGGCTCAGGGACATTGATCCTCTTTCTCTTTCTGTGTGCCAGCCAAAGAACCCTCCATCCGATAGATCCCGATACTTTGGGCGGGCGAAAGAACAAAAGAACACATTGAGAATGCAAACACCGTCTCCAGACAATAAACAATGTTGGTTGGGCGTTAAGCTGAAAAGCGGAAGGAGTTCTCACACTCGACGAAATCGCGAACCTCACTAGATCTCACCCATCGTGTAAAACACGAACGCGAGCTCCTTACATGCTTTGCCCACCCAAGTCCAGTCCCGCTTTCTCAATCTCAGGCTGGGCGCTCTCACTGACTTCAATCAATGATCGGCTTTGTGTCGGTCGGGAGAGTCGCAGGGTTAAGAATAGCGATGGAGAGCGAA
Source organism: Atractiella rhizophila (assembly GCA_021432655.1). Lineage (NCBI taxonomy): Eukaryota > Fungi > Basidiomycota > Atractiellomycetes > Atractiellales > Hoehnelomycetaceae > Atractiella > Atractiella rhizophila. Next base: position 10,362 of record MU271684.1, read on the forward strand.
AAGCAACAGAAGAGATGCATTGACAACAGAAAGACTAAACCGTCACATCGCTGTCTCAGCAATTTGGACTCTTTGAGGAGAGAGGACATACCGTCTCCCCTAAACTTTCAGTCACTTGAAATCCGCCTCGGCATCCTTCACCAGCAACCGTCCCACATTCCTATCCACACCACACCAGGCATCAGGCTGTTGTACTGCGGTGGAGGAGATGGGCGTGTTTACGCTGTGTGCTGTGGTGGGGAGCTGAGAGGGCGGATGATAAGGCTGCAGCGCTGGAGGCTGATGAGGAGGTGGTGGTCGTGGAGAGGGTGGAGGGGGAGGAAGGGGTAGAGGTTGAGTTGCCATAGGGGAGGAGGAGGTAGTAGCAGAGGTTGGCGCCTTTGTTTCACTTCGCTTGGGTGAGTTGACCGGTTGCTCGCGTGGAGGGGTTTGCGAAGTTTTGGCGGTGGCTCAGGAGGGTGGGGGGGTAGGAGAGGTGGAGAGAGCCGCGCGGGTACGAGCTTTGGTTGATACCCTAGCTACTACGCTGGGCTGCCCGCGCACAGGTTCTGCGAGCCTTTCTTCCCTCCCGCCTTCGAACTCCGCAACCGAGAACCTGACCAGCCCGACCACCTCTTACTCTCCGGCGACTACTCCCGAAACCCCTCCTGCCACCTACAAAACCTCCCGCCCTTTGTAAACCCCTTCCAAACCCGAACCTCCAGCCAACTCCTCTACCTCCCACTTGCGCCTCCCCCTGCTCTTCCTACCTAACCAGGGCCTCCTGTTATTCCTTAGCAGCGGCAGATGGAGTCGAGGAGGAGGAGGAGGAAACCTCGGGCTTTCTGATTATTTGGGGCTGGACGAGGATTTTCTGCAGAAGCAGAGGGGGGGTGGGGCAAGGGAGCTGAAGGTTGTTCACTTAGGGTGGTGTCCGCTCTGCAGGCACCACGTCTTCCTTCACCCTCTTCTCCTCGTCGAGCTCAACCGCTTCCTCCGCTAGTCCCTCGACCAGCGCAAAAACCCCTCCCCTCCCTCAACCTCCTCTCCTGCCCCCTCTACTCTCGCCCGCAAAACCTCCACCTCGCCTCCTCCTCCCGGTAGCCCAAGCAGGGAAAGGAAAAACCTAAAGAAAAGCGAAAAACCACACGGACACGCCACACCTCCCTCCTACTTTTACA
>MU271684.1:11630-32307 GCA_021432655.1 Atractiella rhizophila
TTGTTCACCTTCAACCTACGCAATCCGCCACCTACCCTCCCCAACCACCAAAGAAAACCTAAAACTAGTCTACTCTCATTCGACCCCTATTGTCACCTAGCTATCTGCTTTCATCTGCGTTCTTTGTTCTTATCAACACAGTTTACAGTTACAACCTGCCTCGTTTACTCTAAGTCTCTTACGTACTGCTACGTCTAGGCTCTATTCCAAGGACTGTTTGAAGTGTTGGACTGGTCGATTTGTTCGTTGAGTCGTCTTCTCGTCGGACAAGGTCGCAACAACGAACAGAATATGCGACATGGAAGTCGTCTGCAAAAGTATTGAATGCTCTGACCGTCGTCTGAGAGAATAAACTCGCTAGAGTGACGATTCTTCTGGGTATAGTTCATTCAACAAGTGGAAGATCCTCCTCTCCTACCCACACCTGTGGGGAAAGTCTGAGTTTTTATCGTAACTCTATCGATTTTCTCGCTTTCAAACTATTTAACGTAAACGGATAAGTGAAGTGAAGTAAAGACAGCCAAGAAGCATCGACAGCATGTCGGGTGTGGCGAGCGCAAACGCCAAAGTGGGCGTGGCGGAGGTGGTCAACACGTTCATGAAGCAGCGAAAGTCGCAGGATTCGGCTGGGCGCACCTCTGGGGAATCTCAGCGGAGTCCAGCTGAAAGTTCGAGTTCGAAGGAGAAGGAGAAGAAGGCCAGTCCTCCCCTGCCCAGCGTGTCTGAGGAGGAGAGAGGTGCGAGTTTGCACGTTGGTGATCGTGGTGGACAATCTTCTGGGAAGGGGAAGGAGAGTGTGGATGGGAAGGGAAAGGGGAAGGCTGTCGATTACTTCTCCTCGCCTAGTCCAGGCACCGGTCCATTAGGTTCAGGTTCTGCCTTGACATCTGCATCTACATCTGCGTCTGCGCCAAAGATGGCACAATCACCATCACCCCTTTCCCTCTCCATCCCCACAACCACCTCACCCTCACCTCCTCGTCCCTCCCACATCTCCACCCTCTCCTCCCTCATCCCCCCATCCGCCACCACCCCCTCCACCTCTCCCTTCTCCCCCTTCTCGCCCGGCGCCCCATCCCCCATGCGCGGTCCCTTCACGCGCGCCGACAGCGAACGCGGCTCCCACATCTTGCGGTACGGCGATGTGCCATTGATTTCGACTCCGAGCAGGAGGAAGAGCTCGCTGGTCAATGTGTGGGGACATGGAGGACACGGCGGTGGGAGCGGGAGCGGGAGCGATGCAAGGAGACGGAGCCATTTGGGTACGGCCCCGGTCAGGATGGCGTCGGGGGAGAGCGCGGATATGGGAAGAGGTGCGGGTGTGGGTGCGGGTGCGAGGAGGGCAACGGAGGGAGATGCCATCTCGTCTGGCGGCGCTGGTGCTGGTGCTGGTGGTGCTGGTGCTGGTGGAGAGGGAGAAGGGAATCTGTTGACGAGGATATTGAGTGAAGAACCAGAAGACCACTTGCACGGTCCCATCCTCCCCGGCCAAACCGGAGCTGGCTCTCAACCCGGTTCTCCAAAGGGATCACCGAAGGCGGATCGGGACTCGAGGCAGAATTCAAAGGACTCTGGTGCAGTTGGAAAGGAGAGGACGGGGGCTGGAAGGGTGGGATGGAGCGCTATTAGGCAGAGGTTTGGACCGGAGAGGTGGAGCCAACATATCGACAATAAGGATGACCCCTCCGCCTTCCTCTCGGGCGAAAACCTCCTCACTGACCTCACCGTACCCCTGTTGCCGCTTGCGATGTTGAAGATGAGTCTGACGGATAGGGACGAGCACAATAAGAAGAGGATACCGATCCTCATGAATTATCTCAAGCTTAGGATCACGGATAGCGCGCACTCTTTGAGCCAACAACACGCTGTTTTTCGCATCGAACTCGAGTATGGAGATGGGCTCTTGAAGTGGGTCGTTTATAGGGAGATGGCCGACTTTTGGAACCTTCATGGGAGATATAAGGTCGCGAACTTGAGACATGAGATTCCGAACTTGCCAGCGTTCCCAAAGATCGGTCTGCCGTATTGGAATTTGTTGAAGGGTGGAGGAGGCGGAGGAGGAGATGAAGATGAAGAGGAGAGGGAGAAGCATATGCAGGAGATGGGGATGGGTGGGAAGGAGATCAGTAAGGAGAAATTCAATAGGATTCAGAGGGAAAGATTAGAGAATTACCTCTTGAAACTCATTCGTGCTGTCGTAAGATCTTTTTCTTTTCCATCCTCGCCACGACAGATAATGACGATGTTACATCCAGATGTTCCGTCCGGAAGCCAACCGTCTCTGCAAGTTCCTCGAGATCTCCGCACTGTCCATACAGCTCGCAACCGCTGGAGCTGGGGCGTTCCAGGGCAAACAGGGCTACTTGTCTCTGCACGTTTCGGGTGGAAGTGGGAGTGGGATCTCGAGGAAGGGATTGAAGGGTTTTCATCCGATGCACTTCAAGAAGAAGCACGAGCCGAAATGGTTTCTGGTCAGGGAGAGCTACATCGTTTGCGTGGACGAACCAGACGACGTACGTTCCCTTCCTTTTTTGCGTGAACGTATTTGAATGGGGAATGATGACTTGATAGCCGACGATTTACGATGTCATCCTCATCGACTCGGATTTCGTCATTGAACGCCCCAAGCGATTGTACAAGCAAGGTCTCCATCTGTTGCAGCACCACAAGGACGAGAAGACGACTCCTTTCACAGAAGACTTGAAGTCCGACACAGCGACTACCAGCACCAGTCCAGTCGCCACAGGGAAGTCGGGCGACTCTGCCACCTTCAACGGTGCAGAGGATCCCGCGGATCCTTCCACCACGAACTCGGCGCCGGCGAAGAAGAAGGCGGTTCGAGACGCGTCGTCCCATACCTTTTACGTGAAGAACTCGGAACGTCGTCTGAGACTGGTGGCGAAGAATGAGAGGCAGATGGACCAGTTTGTGGCTAGCATTGAGATGATGGCGAAGAGGTCGATTTGGGCGGGGAAGAATAGGTTCGATTCGTTCGCTCCGATTAGGATGAATGTGGAGGCCCAGTGGTTGGTTGATGGGAGGGATTACTTTTGGAACCTCAGTAAGGCTATACTGATGGCTAAGGAATCGATTTAGTGGGCTAACCTTCTCGCTTTGGCTTGCTTGGAAGTACTGATGGGTGGATAGTATCCATGATTGGTGGCTCTCGCCGGAGCTATACTTAAGACGACCGCCGGCTGCTAATGGTGCGACTTCATCTGAGATATGTGATGGACACTGACTGAATGGATGAACAGAAAAATGGAGACTTGATCATCTGTTACAACGAAAAGCAAAGGAAGGAGTGAAGATCTTCGTCATTGTCTATAAGGAAGTCTCCAATGACTTCACGTATGTTCAACACGTTCCTGCTGCTGATCTAGGCTAAAAAATATGCAGGCCTGTGGAGTCCAATTATACCAAAACGCGTCTCTTGGGACTTCATCGGAACATTCACGTCCAACGGTCTCCTTCACACGGACTGACACCTCAATTCTGGTCCCATGTATGTTTTCTTGAATACCACATGTGGATTCAGCTTATAAGGATGTTGCGTGTTCAGCATGAGAAGATGTGCGTTATTGACCAAACGATTGCATTCATGGGGGGCCTCGATCTTTGTTTTGGACGATGGGATACCCCAGGTCACGTTCTGATCGATGATGGGCCGACGGGGATGGGGATGGCGCGTGAAGAGATCCCTGACGATGTCCAAATCTGGACTGGGAAAGATTATTCGAACGGGAGAGTGTCGGACTTCTTTACTCTTTCGAAGCCAGAAGAAGATATGTACGACCGGAACAAGGTACCGCGTCAGCCATGGTGCGCAAGTTCGCCCTCAAAACGGTGATATTCTAATAGAATGTTAAGGCACGACATTGGGCTCCAGCTTGTTGGACAACCAGCAAGGGATCTCTGTCGCCATTTTGTGCAGAGATGGAACTACCTACTTCGGACCAAGAATCATACCCGTCTCATGCCGTTCCTCCTCCCTCCTGCAGATTTCACACCTCTCGAATTAGCCCAGAAGAGGATCTTTGGTACCTGCGAAGCTCAAATCTGCCGGTCTGCAAGCCCATGGTCTATTGGGACACCGAACAAGGTGGAGCATTCCATTCAGACGGCTTACATCAAGGCCATCCAACTTAGCGATCACTTCGTCTACATCGGTATGCCTGTGATCCCTCCCTTCTCACGCGTTAACTGGTCCATACACTACAGAAAATCAATTCTTCATCTCTTCCACTCTCGTGGAAGGTGTTGTTATCGAGAACAAGATTGGCGATGCTTTGGTGAGCAGGATCATCCGCGCTCATCATGAAGGGACGGCGTGGCGGTAAGCTCAGGTATAGTTGTACAATTCCGACTGATAACACGAGGTAGTGCCATCATCGTCATCCCTCTCGAGCCTGGATATCCTGCCTCACTTGACTCGGCAGAGGCTGGTTCTGTCCGTCTCATCCTCGAATGTCAGAATCGCACTATCTGCCGTGGGCAACACTCGATTTTCGGACGTCTTAGGAAGGAGGGCATTGATCCGGATGAGTACATCACCTTTTTCGGCTTGCGAGGTTGGGGCAAGCTAAAGAATGGCTGCTTAACGTCTGAAGCTGTGAGCCACTTTCCCGCCATAGCCGATTGAACTGACCCTGGGGATAATGTAGATCTACATTCATGCCAAGGTACATTCCTCTTCTTCCCTGGATTTCCATATTAAGGCTTTGATAGTGCATGGTCGTCGACGACAGGGTTGCCATCATCGGCTCCGCTAACATCAATGAACGCTCACAACGTGGCGACCGCGATTCTGAACTTGCCTGCGTCATTCGCGATACAGACATGATGGAGTCAACCATGGGGGGCCGTCCTTATCAAGTTGGAAGATTTGCTCACTCCCTTCGAGTCCGTCTCATGAGGGAGCACCTTGGGATTGACACGGATGAGATGGAGGCGCGCGAATTAGGCCTCGATGTTCGCTCGAGAGATTCAATCAAATCCTCTCAAGCCCATAGCACCCATAGTGCGCCGTGGGATCCAGATCGCGAACAGCAACAAGGTATGCACGAGACGCAGAAGCATGGACATGTCAAAGGCCAAGCGGAACAGGCGAAGCATACGGCTCGTCATGTTGCTCACGAAATTGCCAATGTAGCTGCAATCGAGTCGGATCGAGCTGCTCAGGAATTTGCGGATGGTTCGAGGAAGGCTGAAGATGAGGTGGGAAAGGAAGTTCATCGCAGGGACAGCGGAGTGAAGACGGAGGGGGAAAGAATTGCAGACGGAGAACTTGGAGAGAAGGGTTATGCTGGTACAGTGGTGCCAACTTTGGAAGAGAAGGTAATCGCTGAAGGCCGGCCCTCAGTCACTTCCGACAAGTCAAAGGAGGATCAGAGCGTTCGCAATACTGAGTCGAAAGATGGTGTTTCTGTGGAGGCTCATTCGGATGCCGATAGAGTGCTAGAATCGGGACAAACTACGCCATCCAATCCGAGACAGAAGGAAGGTATCAACCAAGTCCATCCTGAGTCTGACGACGTTCGCAAGTTCAGTAAAGAAGGAGATTCGATAGCACCAGAAATTCAAAAAGTCGACGGCACCGCAAAAATCATGGATAAAAAGGCGCCGTCAGAGATAGTCGACGCCGCTCGACCTCCTTTCGAAGATCCTGGCCCGGAGGCAAAAGAACCTAAGAAGTCAAAAAACCCAGGTCTCAATCTTCATATTCCAGAAAGCCATGGGAGAGATCGCAGCGCTTCAGTTGCCTCAAACGCATCCACGTCCGGTCGACTTAACGAGAAACTTGCGAATCACAATAGCATCAACAACCGTCTTCGTTCCAATATTCGTCAACCTTTCTATTCCGTCCCTCTTCCTCGGCCACAGGTTCATGCCAACGGGTTTGACGATCCTCTTGACGATTCCTTCTTCAAGGATGTTTGGCTCGCAAGTGCGGTTAGAAACACAGAAATCTTTCGAAAGGTCTTCCGCTGCATGCCCGACGACTTAGTCATGACCTGGTCACAATTTCGAGACTGGCAGAAGTACATGGACAAGCACAATAGACCTGCTAAAGGACAAGCAGAGCCCCCTGCCACCGCAAACGCGTCGACTGTCAACATCGAAGTCCAACCTCCACCGAGCGAGAAGAGCAGCGCGATGCAATCTGAGGAAGATCTTGACACAAAGCGCAATCGAACGATCAGTATGGGAACAGCGATTAGTGGTCCAGGAGGAGAAGATATGCAAGGTAACCCTACGACGACGAGTCAAGGTCAGCAGTCGAATCCAGATCATGGTCACAAGAAGGAAGCGACACAGAACCAAACGAAGGACAAGAAGACGAAGAATCAGCCTCAAGTGGAGGGATTCCCACAGGAGGAAAGGGATCAAATGGAGGCGCTCCTGGATGAAGTTATCGGGCAGTTGGTAATATACCCCACCAGGTAGGTCTTGCGTCCTTCGGAATGACACTCCTGACATCTGCTATTAAACAGGTTCCTTGAGTCTGAAGATTTGGCCAACAAGTTAGTGGTGCTTCCGCCTGTCCACCGCAAGCTGATCCAGTGCTTTATAGTTTCCTCTTCCAAAAGGATCGTCTGCCTCCACTCTCGGTGAGCATTTTCCATATTCTGGAGCTCTGCTGACTCCCGCTATAGATCTACAATTAAATTCTTTGCATTCTCACTAAAAAATGTACAGTACCTGCAAGCCCAACGCGCATTCACATTCTCAATGGACTACTTTTGGCGGTCAAATTTTACTTTATCCTTATAATAACGCCAGTTTGTACAATGAAACGGATATAGGTTCACTTTCAAACTGATCTCATGCCTTCAGGTGCGGTTATCCGTGCATTCACCAATTAACTTCTCGCTTTAGACAAGGGCCAACGCGTTGAAACGCGTCACGAGCCCGTTTCTGCTATTTTCTAGGCACGTGTAGACGTTACGTAACAAATCGTAGGGTTAGGGGTTATTAGAACTCCCCATATATACGCGTTTCCCTTCCTCCCTCTTTCTTTCCAAATCCTTTCCCCCAAATTCAAAACCGAAGTCGAATTTTTGAAACTTGAAAAATCTCCCGGAAAGATGCCTAGGACTGCTAAGAAAGGTGAACAATAATTGTTTTCTATCTTCCCACCTTCCCGCGCGACCCAGTCCTTCCACTACTGGATTTTCGCGGGACGCGTTCTGACCACTTCTTCCGTTATTTCATGCAGATGCAGGAGAAGCGAAGGTAAAGAAGGCAGCCGCCAGTTCTGGAGGGACGAAGAGGAAGTCTAGTGCTTACAATCTCTATATCAAAGTGCGCCATTTCTTGTTTAGGGCGGGGAGCAGTGGTGAATTGGGGTGTTGTTTGGCTAGTCGGCGCTCGCGGAACTCAAAGCCAGTAACCCTGATATGCCACATAAGGAGCGCTTCAAGCTTGCTGCTCAAAAGTTTGCCTTTTTTGCCTCGTGAGAGCTTCCATGTTGACCATGAAATAGGTGGAAGACTCATCCCGACAATCCGAAGAAGGAGTAAAACAAACTTTCGGTTCAGTTTCACAGTGTGCTGTTGGTGTAGTGTTTTCAGTGCTCTGCGGTCTTTGAATGTTGTTTCCCATTTTGATACTTGGATCGTTTGCGGTCATTCGTGGTTCTAGTGTTGTGTTTCCTTTCGATTTGGTTGCTTCTCCATTTAATTATGTTACATGAACAAGTCTATGTTATGTCTCATCATCTGCAGCTGCTTGTGCATCGTGCGATCCCAATTCCGACACGAAAATGCGCCTCATGCAAAGCCTTTTCCTCTCTGGTTATCAAGATCGCGCTCTCTGGCGGACTCTTTGATGACCTTCAACCAGGCTTCAACAATACAACCTTTTGCGGATGAACACTTCCTCTTCACCTGTGAGGAGAGGCAGTTTCAAGAAGAGCTCAGGACGCTGTTAATGCAATGATGGATAGCTCTCTCACTAACCTCACAAATACGATTGCACATGCTTTCTGCTGAATTGACTTTCCTAAATGCAGCTGGAAAGTCGCAAGCAATGGCATTGCAGTGCTCATGAATCTAGATGGTATGCGCGCCGAAGTAAGACATGCCAGTAACAGCACGAGGATACTTTTATTGCTACCGACATTCATTAGCATTGGCAGCAGTGTCGACATGGGCTGTATTGCATGGCATCGGTCCCATCCTGTTGCGTTCCAGTACCGTCCCACTTCACTCATCATACTTCTGGTCACTCTGACTGCTGTAGTACTTCCTGAGTTCATTAGAGCTACATATGAGGACAAAGGAGGATCGCCAAATTTACTTGTGACCTCATAGTATTGACGAGCATTCTGGTGCAGGTTCGCAAACGGCCCCATTTGTGTCAGTAATGATGAATGTCCTCTACCAGGCCATTATTTACTAAAGACCTGATCGCTAACTTGTTTAGAAGGCTGAAGATAAAGTTTGCACGCATGATTGTTAGATAACAACAATATTGTCGGAGAATATCAGCATGTCTGTGGCATGCTCCGTAGCAACTCCAACAACCGAACCCATGTAGTGCTTGTCTCTCCTCCATAATATTGATCCACAACTGTCAGGTGTGAGACAATGGCATCTTAAGCTGCTTTTGAAGCTGTACACTTCAAATAGTAGGCGATGTTGCTGCTTGCCTTTCTGCCCTTCTTTGTAGAGCCTCCCCAGTCATCTTAATGATAATCAGACGGTAATGCGCATTTCATACTCCACTTTGTTCTTGTGTCATCAGCCGTGGCCTACACAAGGTAGTTAACTCCAAGCCTCTCTCACCGCGCGGTGAGACGGTAAGCGTGGCTAACGTCTATCATCCAACACGGAGAGCAGTGGGGTTGACCGATACCACCGTGTAAGTTGGGCAGTTCAACCCAATTTGCTCAAATGTATAAAACCTGTCCTTGGTGCTTTCCTCACCTCATGCAACTTCAACGATGTTGTTCATCAGTTATCTCCTGGTAGCGCTTCCTCTCGCATCCGCGCTGTCTCTGGCAAACCTTTGGAAGAGAGCCACGACGTGGACACTCTCGACTACTTTCAAGACAGTGGATGAGTTTGCCGCTAGTATAGACATCCGAACATGGGCTTACGGTAAAGAACGAGCAGGTGTCGCGAGCGGGATTGGTGGAGAGAGGTGAGTGTTCTCAGTAACATCGCACCTTCATTATCACCGATTATTTGTGTTCAGTGCGCAGAGTAAGGCCCTTCTTCATGACTTTGTGGACGAATACCAAGCGGTTGGGATTAGGTTTTTCCATTTTCTACCCTAAAGGTACTTGGAATCCTAGTGATGGCAATGGCGGAACGGGTTTCTATGCCCACCCATTGGCATTGGGAGCAGCAAAGAACATTACATTCGAGTACTCGGTATGAACAGCCGACTCCAAACAAACAGTGATATTGATGCCTATGCAACAGGTTTATTTTCCCTCCGATTTCGACTTCGTCAAAGGCGGAAAACTCCCTGGGTTGTACGGGGGAAGGCAGAGTTGTTCTGGGGGTGATCCAGCTACTGATTGCTTCAGGTAGGCAGCTACCTTCGTACATTGTTTACGACAGAAACGCCGTGTTGATTGGATGTTTCAGTACAAGGATGATGTGGAGGACCGCTGGGGCAGGTGAAGTGAGTCGCCCCTTTAAGTGAAAAAGCTTCTGCTCTAACATCGTGTTAGATGTATTTGTACGTGCCAAGGGACAAACAAGCTGCCAATATCTGCGCGATGGCCTGGTCTGGTTGCGACACGACGGACGGTATCAGGTTCACAATATCTCGTCCTACTCCCCATGCGCGAGTCCTGACTTCTTTCCGGTGTAGTATTTCTCGAGGCAGTTTCACGTTCAAGAAGGGTGCTTGGAATAAAATTCGCCAAGATATTGTCCTCAACACTCCGGGCAAACAAGACGGAGGCTTCACCATATGGTTCAATGACAAAGCGGTCAGTCATGCCGACAGCGGTGTACGTCCTTCACTACCCGACCAGTGCAGACCATCATGGACGTTGGATAGGTTTACTACAGAAGCGTGAGCAGCGTCGCTACCATTGGTATTCAATGGGAATCCTTCTTTGGTGGAAGCGACTCTTGTAAGCCCTTCTTTCCAATGGTTGCCAATCTTACATCTTTACCAATAATAGCTTGGGCAACTCCCAAAGACACTTTCACTTACTACACTCGTGCTCGTGTTACCATTAACTCTTAGTAGTTTGCAATAACGATTTGATGAGGTTATGTGTTTCTTCTTTGGCACTATGAGCACGGTTCATTTGGTGTGCTGATGACTGTCCCCGTACGTTCTGGCGTATTGGAGGTAGGCGCAAGGCACTCACCTCTGGACAGGTTCTTAAGACCAGTCAGAGCATAATGGAACTGCTTCCTGCTGCAATGACATATTGAGGAGGGATCGGGCAGGCGACGGTGCATGCGTGATCTCAACGCCGGATTGATTTTCGTTACGTACAACATCGAACGCCGAAGAGACCTCAGCGAGGAAGATGCTTGAGGTAGCATGTTATGTATTGAGACCCGTCTCCTTAAATTGTTGTTCTTACATTGTTATTGTCACACCGGAACCTTCTTTTGCGAAGTTTGGTTTTTATAGATGCACATCGCCAGAAGTATGGCCACGATATACAGGAAACGATGCCATCGTCATGGGACAGAACGGAGGATGAGCGTTAAATTCCCTTCGAGTTGCCAGGCCCGCAAACACCAACATAAAGGAAGGACAATGAACAACTAGCATAAAGAAAGACAGCAACAATAATGACAACCACAAACGCTGTTTCAGCATAGTCGTCGAAACCATCATTGCTTTGCTCATCCCCACTCGTAAATTTACGGTCACATGGGACTACTACAACTTGCTCGGAGAGCGAAGGACGAAAGATCTTCATCGAGCAAGAATGTGTTGACTGCACAAGTGCCCAAGGTCACGGTGCGAAGCCTACGAGTAAGCAGAAAATCCAATTGTTACTACATGATGGTCAGCTGTTCTTTAGATTCTTCTGAAGTCAGAATTACTCTCAACGTTAGGAAGAAAGAATGTGCTCATTTCGCGGTTGAGAAAGCATTACAAGTCTATGAAGGTTATCAAATTGAAGGTAGGATGTTTAGCCTAGTAGAATTTTGAGCTTGATGGTGTCATAGAAACGTCTGAATCGCCATACAACCGAACTTGTTCGCGGGAAGCAGGGTCTAGTGAATCGCTTGATTGAAGAAATCAGCTCGTCAGCCACTAGTAGAATATGGCCGGGCTATTCAAGGTATGAATCAACGTGTTACTCCATCGTCGCACAATTGTATTCATTACCAGAGAATTTAGACAAAGAGCAGGCTCGAAAGGCTTCTGCTCTCGCTGGCATCACGTTCCCTTCACCCAAGCAGACCCATTTACGTTTGACCTACTGGATTACGACGCGATTTCTCGAAATTCGTTCTTGCAAGAGTATATATATCGCAAGGTGGAAGAACTTCCCGCCCTTGACGGTCAGAATCATTCTTCAAAAGAGCGGGTCATGAATGTTCAGCAGTGGACGGACGACCACATCAAATCATGCCGAGCCATACCCATCTGCGGCGTGCCGTTGCAAGACTTCCTCCCTGCTCAACTTTTCGAGCTGTCCGAAGGTGAAGATCTTTCCTTTTCTGTCAATTTACCAATGTCCGAGTATTAGTTGAACTCAGCTATGTTGACGACTTTTCTCGTCCAACATTGGAAGAGCTTTCACGCCGGGATATCGCAATTGACTTAAGAGGCAACAAGCTTAGTGCCGCTATTGAAGGATTGTCATTGGCCATCGGCTCTGGCAACATAGGAACAGCGCGAGGTCAAGCTATTCTGACCGGAATGACACATCCAATTTTTGAGCTTCTGGCAGAAAAGTATAAAGTTTTATTCAAAACATTGTCTCTGTGAGCTTCCTTCCCTCCTCGGTATTCTATCTTCCAACTTTTGGTTGATCAGCCGCGATCGACAGAACAAGGAAGACCGCATATTTTTGGCCGGCGGCATTATTTGGAAAGTCCCTCAACACCGGCAGGTTGTTGTGGAAGAGCCAGACGGTGACCTGGAGAATGAACTACCCATAGCTTCATTCATTTCGAAAATTTCAAAAGTAAGACATGTACACTCTATTCTAGTGAAGATGTTTTTAACAAGATTCGAAGCTCTCAGAGGTTTCTTTGAATGGCTCCACAGTACCAACGTCGTCCAAAATCTTGACGGGTCCTTCTCCTACATATTATGGGGAAGAAATTGGCACCATGCTTTCACAAGTCTCACAAAATGTGAAGGAATTCGGCATGCAAGATCAGGAGGTTGACTTACTTCCTGGCTCATGATCCATTTGCTGATTAATATGGCAGACTTACACCCTTTCACTGATTTACACCCGTCTTCACATTTCTGCTGCATTCTTCCCTCAGGATCTTTTACTCGTTGCCGCTTCGGGCACCAACCCAATCCTCCCTGCCGATCGATACGTTTATCTCGTGCAGAGTGAGGAATACGAATTGGCAACGCAAGAAGGGAGACGAGAGGCTCTCCAAGCGGTGTTCGCGCTGACAAAATTCTGGTTGTCTGGCCGAGCCAGAGTTGCACGATTAAATAAAGCATTATCATCTATAGCTGGTGATGATTGAGAGGTGGACCTCTTAGATATTGCAATCCTCTAATTGCTCAGTTTGGCCTCTCCTTCGATATTATCCACCATCTTGTGACCTCCGTGCTAGCCAATCCTTTGATACATCGAAACAGTTTGCAGGAGACTCCCATTGCAAAGAAATTGGCAATTGAACTTGCTTTTCATTTACTACTTTCTTTTCATCTGCATGGGTGCATCATTTGTCTGTAAACAATGGTAAACCATTCCAAAGGGCATCATGGTCATCTCATCCATCCTTTCGATCCCGTTGCTTATGTAGATCCTCTTAACGTGCTTTCCAAAAATCAATGCAGGGTGAAAGTTCCATCTGTCTGGTCAAGCAAAAGTTAGGCGGTTAAATAAAAACACATCTTGACATTCATGCATATACTATCAAATTCCAGATTGTGATGATACCTTGGATGGCAACCTTCGAGAAACTAAACAAATCCTCTTCTCTCCTTAAACTAACAAGTTTCAGCAAATTTCGGACTTTTTGTTATGTTTTCTTGACGCCTTTGTTGGTGCGTTTGAGCTTGCTTACGTTAGTACAACCAAAAAAGCCCTAGATGGAAACAGCTGACTCCCCCTTGCTTGAGTAGACAGAGGCACTCGCAGAACGGCCACGTTATATATACTAAAACAGCGATGCCATCTCAATGGGCCCTTTGAATTGCTGGGCCACGCAGCGCCATGCCAACGAGGACAATGAACAACTAGCATAAAGAAAGGAACAACAATGACTGTCCCATCGTCTTATTTGATGAGCTAGATCATTGCTTTGCACGGCATAATCCTGATCTCTGCCTCATCAGCCCTCGAAAATTACGGCCACATGCGATTTGATTAGAGAGCAACGGGAACAGGAGCTGCATCCAGCAGAAAGACTATAGTAACTACACGCGTCCCTGACACTACTATACAGAGCTTACCAGTAGGCATAATATATATATATATGCGTAATTCTTTAGATTGCGCTGAAGTCAGAATTACTTTCGACGTCAGGTTCAAGACCGTGCTACTCCTCTCTCGATCGAGAAAGCATTACAAGTCCACGAAACCTACCAAATTGGAAGTAGCACCATCTCTTTTCATTCTTGACTTGTGAGTTTGATGGGTTTCGTCACAGGAACATCTGAGTCGCCATACAGCTTGATTGGGGGCAATCAGGACCTTCTGGATCGTTTGATTGAGAAAGCATCCCGGATTTCATTTTTCAACAACGACGGGATGATTCACGGTGCGACCCGACATAAAAAGGTCAATTCTGTTGAAAACGTTTTGGGGGAGAAGACCCAGACTCAGGAGAGTCTTGCAGTTGCCGTGCCACCCATTCACTTCCCTTCGCCGAGGCAGACGAGTTTGCGCTTTGACCTGCTTGACCATGAACAATTGCTTCAAAATCCGTTCCTGCAGGAATATACCTCTCTTCGAGTGGAAGATCTCCCTGCCTTTGACAGTCGCAATCATGCTCGACAAGAGCGAGCAGTTGACGTGGAGCACTGGACGGAAGATCACGTCAAATCTTGCCGCGCTGTTCCCTTCCCTGGCGTCGACTTACAGAAACTTCTTGGTGCTCGTTACTTTGAGCTGACCCATGGTACCGTAGTCCATTTGCTTTAACCAATTTATCTGATCTAGAGGGATCAGACGAGCAGGGATATGTCGACGACTTCGCCCGTCATACGCTAGAGGAACTTACCGACCCAGAAACTCACATTGATATTAGGCGCAACAAGTTCAGAGGTGCACTTGAAGGATTATCAATGTGCCTCTCCTCTGGCTGCACAGAGAAAGAGCAAGGTCAAGCCATTCTGGCCGAAATAACAGAACCGATTTTTCAACTTTTGGCGGCGAAACATCAGGTGTCATTTACATCAATATCCTTGTGAGCTGTATTTCTCGGTGGTGAAGATGTCATCTCCTGAATAGCTGTTATAAGTCACGAACGACGGAAGAATGGAGATCGCAAATTTTCGGCTGGAGGCATCGTTTGGAAGGTTCCTGAGCATCGGGAAGTGCTCGTGGAAGAACATGAAGGTGATCTCGAGAACGAGGTACCAGTGGCTTCATTTATTTCGAAAGTAACACATGTCTTCCCGTTCCCTCGAGACGTTATTTGACATAACTCCTAGTTTCCAAAGCGCGAGTCGGCTGTAATGCCATCTTCCACTAGACACAACCTCTGGACAGGACCGTCCCCTACGTACCATGGAGAGGAAATCGGTACTATGCTTTCACAGGTATCAGCAAATCTGAAAGAATTTGGCATGCAGGATCAGGAGGTTGATCGCTTCTTCTCATTTGCAATATCCTCACTCATCAATCTGCTAGGCGTACACACTTTCACTGACCTTCACTCGTCTTCACATCTCCATTGCCTTTTTCCCTCAGGACGCCCTACTACGTGCCACATCTGGCAGTGATCCAATTCTCCCTGCAGATCGATACATATATCTCCTTCAAAGTGAGGAATACGAATTAGGGACACAAGAAGGCAGGCGAGACGCTGTTAAAGCCGTGTTTGCACTGACGAAATTTTGGTTGTCTGGTGAAGCCAGAGTGGCACGTTTGAATAAAGCTTTGACACCTAATCGGAGTGGTTGACAAGTGGTGTTGCAACCAGTGACAAAATCCGTTGCATTTTTTCCTTTCAATTTGTACTCCTGACACGCCCTTAGTTTCTTCCAAATATCCCGTGTGGGCTCGTGCGCGTTTGTAAACGTCTTGATCAGTGCCATGTTTGGAGAGCATTCTTGTATAGGTGGTGGATCTCAGTCATCCATCCACAAAAGCTCGCTTATCGCTATGAAGCAAACTATCGGAAAATTTGATTCGTTAAAACCAAGTCCATTTGCACAGATGCAATAAAACAATTGATCATACTTTTGATCTATCCTAATCGCTCTTCTTTCCCCATCCATTTCCATCCCGTCTCAGAACAATCAACCGATGGCACCCAAAACAAGAGCAGCACTGGCAGGTTTTTCTCCCCTCACGGTCATCTCCATCGTGACGCCGCTTCCAGCTGAGAAGGTCATCCTACACCTGGCAAGGACCTTTCCACCACCTCCACAAACAATTCCCGATAGTTGAAGGGTATGTACGGCGCCAGATGACGGGTTGTCACTGCCTCCTAATGCCTCCATGGAAAGCAGATCGATAAGGGTGGTGCACGCCGCTACACAAGAATCCGTCAAGAATCACCTATGGAAACATGGGGAATGAGCGTACCTTTGAGGGACTTCATCTCCGTTAGCTCGAATGTGTCCTTCACCTCTGCACCAGTCCTGAACCTATCCCACTCCTTCGCGAAATCTGCATAACTAGGTTGAATGAAGTCTCCCGCTCCAACCTCGACTTCCTCAATAGGGTATTCATCCTCATATCCAGTCTCTTCTGGTTCTCCGGACGACGGATCAACTTCTTTCGAGACAAACTTCAGCGTATTCGTGAATGAACAAGAAGGATAGGATGAGGGATCGGTGCGGTCGAATGCGACGTAGCAGGTGTCTGGTGAGGAAGAAAGGGATGGAATGGGAATGATGAACTTCTCCGTCAGAGAGTCGTTCGATGGTGTCATGATGACAGACACGTTCTCCAGCACCGTATCAGGGATGGTATTACTGATATTGAACTGTTGTGTTGCAATCGTCAGTTCTCTGCCAGACACCAACGAAGGGGCACCGGACGAACCTGGAAGACGACATGCTCCTTGAAGACATGCTTCACGACACTGACGACGTACTCCATCTCCCTCTCCGTCAGCTCTACAACCTTTCCACTTCTCAAAATCTTGCCGAAAGGTTCGAACTCAGGGATATTCTTCAATTCCTCCTCATAATCATTCGGTCTCTCTTCTTCCCTCTTCTCGACCTTACCCTCTACCTCACTCTCCATTGAAACCGACATTCCACCGAGCAAACCTGCGGCTTCACTTCGCACATTCGCTGCTCGTGAGACTTCCAGCCGCGCCGCTTCTTTGCTCATGCGCGGGATAGAAGAGATGTCGAAGACTTCGGTGGCCGCGGCGCCAGACGAGATGTAGCCCACCAGCGAGTTTTCGAGTGCGGCGAGTGAATAGGTAGAGTCTAGGACCAGTTAGTCCATCAGAGCTGATTCCCAATAAGGAAAAAAACCGGGGTCGACGCACCGTCTTCTTTGAATTCCTTCGCCAACTTCTCCTTCTCCAGCAGCTTCAAATAAAGCGCCGCCCTGTCCCTGACCTCATCATCGGTATCCATCAAGCATCGTTTCAACAAGACGACGACGCTCCTCTTGGTAGTATCATCGGATACATCCATCCCAAATTTCGCGAGGCTGGAGACGGCGGCAGCTCGTACAATGGAGTTTTCGAGGATTACACGGTTGTAGATGTACCTGATGAACTTGGATGGTTGAGGAGATCGGGGACCTTCATATCCCAACAAGTGCAGGATCCGAACAGATAACTTGGTAAATTCACAGTCTTCGATGAACTCGCAGAGTTGAGCCAAAGCTGAACAAGTCAATCACTTCAGTCAGACAAAGGTACGCTAATAAGAAAGACTGATAACGCTCACCATTGTCCTTACTCTCCTTAATATTCCTAATCATCTCGAAGATGGTCTCAACAATGGTTTTCTTGAACTCATATCCTCCCTCATCTCTTAGGATACCACTCAAGAAACCAAGTAGGACGCTATGTTTAGCGGGAAACTTGAGGCACAGGGTCTTGATAGCCTTGACAACAATGATCTTGAACTCATCCGAGATCTCGCTGAAGAAGGATGTGATTTGTTTCATGAGGCGGTCGACGAAAGACTCGGAGCCGGTCTACATAGAGACCATCAATGATCAGCTTTAGCTTTGCTTGCTCAATGAGGAAACGACAAACCTTGAGAAGAGTTGTGATGGCAAAGATCGCAACTCCGCGATTATCGTCATTAACGAGCTTCTCCATCTCCGAATTGGCGCTGGCAACGACGGCAGGGTGGGTAACAGAGAGTTTATTGAGCGTCCTGATGGCCGCAAGCTTGAGAACGGCTTTAGGTGAGCTCAAGAACAGCTGCAGGACTATACACCGTTATGTGAGCACTGGGCGAGAAATTAAGGCAAGATGGCGAACCGGAGACAGCCCTGTTGAGTTCGTTCGGTTGTACAGCTTTGAATTCACAGATTGCGCGTGCCGCTTCGTAGTTGACACTGTCGCTTTTATGCCTCAAATAACCTTCAAGGAGGTCAAGCATCGGTCTCCTCAGACTATTCGTGACGCCATCAATCCATATCCCAGCACAGAAGTAGAGAAAAAAAAGCGAGTGAACGCACTTAGAATCTTCTTCCCCAACCCTCCTCGCCATCCTCACAATCATACAAACCCCCAAAGCGCTCCTCACCGTCCCTGCACCTCCAGCACTCTGCTTTCCCGAAAACTGTTGAACCATTTTCACTCCCGCCATCCGATCCTTCTCCCTCAATACCCAGAGCGTACCAAGAGCATGGTACTGTGCGATCCAGCTAGTGCTCTGTACAGGCTGATATTGTCCCTGTTGCTGACTGGAGCTCGATTGGGATACGCCGGAGAGGTAGCTTGAGAAACTCGATACGGAGGGAGAGTAGTTACCCAGGATGGAAGTAGGCGGTTGGCGGGTAGAGAGGATGGATTCTTGGATCTCTCCCGTCCAGCGTTTGAGGAGGTCGCGGGATGCGGGGGAGGTGTGGTACAGATAGTAGGTTGCTAGTAGAGCGGAGGAGGATATTGAGGTGTAGGGAGACACAATGAAGGATTTGAAGAATCTTTCAAGAGGCGTAAGCATCGAAGGATCCGTAATCCGACACAGTGTTCGAATCGCATTTGGCCGATAAATTACTTCTTGAGACGATTGCATGTCTTTCAATATCGACTGCGTGATCATCAAGACGTCTTGTGCCATGCTAGAGAGTTCCTTGATGACGAGATAGACCATTTGTCGAAGTGAAGGATCCTTGTGGTGGAATAGCTTTGTGCATCCGAAGAAAAGAGTGGTTGCTTCGTGCGAACTGAAGGTCTCTCCGACATAGAGGAGGTAGATGATTTTGGTGAGTACTATACGACATCTGCGCGCTGAAATCGGACTGTAGAAGAGAAGCATCAGTATGTTATACGGCAATCCTTTGTGTATTCCATCTGCTGTCATCAACAGCACTATTCTCGTTTATTCGGTGCAAGTTCCATCCAGACACAGTGGTGTACCAAAGGATTTGGACTAAGGCTGACTATAAGTGGCTCGCATAGAGAACTGGGATGCATTGTCTATTCCTTGGACTGCCAACAGCCTCGTTTGCTCACTGTCATGCCACATTGATGATGTAAATCAACGGACTCTTCGCCTTTTCGAAAGACTACAAATCAACGGCATTACGCTTCTCTCCTTGTGTGTGTTTTACGAACTGGCCCACTGGAGCCCCCTTCCCACGATGCTCAAGAACGCAGAAAACTCACGACTCGTTAAAAACCCTTGCCTCCTGCAGAACCGTGGTTTTATCCTGCAGGAAGCTACCAACATGACTCTCTCCATCTTTCTTGGACGCCATGTTCGACCCTCGACCTGGCTCTAGACAATTTGCTCAAAAGAGAATCGTTTCGTTGGAAGACGTGGTTGCTTGTTTGGGCATCAACATCAAACGACATCTTTATGCATCACGATTCGCCTCAATTGACATCCACCGCCATCAATATCTCACACCCGAACAAGAACAATATTCTTTGAAGAAATGCTGTTTACATGGTTTCGTAACGCGTTTCGTAATGGTTTATCATCTGTTACGCCACTCTTTATCGTCCTAGACCTCCTCACACTCAACCGCCGAGGCACAGCGACGTGGAAGAAAGGCTTTTGTAGACATCGTCATTCCTCGAGGATCATCCCGCTCCTCGCTGTCGGAGACTCTTGGGAGTCCTTGCCAGAGCCCAACCGACAGACCAGCCAGAAGTTTCCGGAAAAGGTGTATTGGTTGTTGGATTCACAACGAGAACAGCGAATGACATCGCTTGAATGAACGAATGATAAGCAATCGCGCCATATTCATTGCTGTCAACGTCAAAAAACACTAGTGTTTTCAACCCGCACTGAACCTCGTGCTCAATTCAGCGCCTCAAGCACTTTTTCAAGGGTTCTGAATGTGTTCTTCAAAGCTTCAAAAGGCGAACTCGTTGACAGTTTCGACCCTTCCCTTTCCGGCGACCTTCGATTACTCTGCTCTAGCGTTGGGCTTACGGAAGCAGAGTGAACAGAGGAAGAACTTGAAGTAAGATGTCTAACGAGTTGGAACGCAAAGCGAGCATCGAAAAGGAGAGGGAGTTCGAGGAGGGAGTGGATAAGAAGGACTTGCACGATGATCAAGCCGCTACGAAGGTCGTCTCCCGCATTACGGAGGGAGAGACGACGGATGTGTTGCCCCCAGGAAGCGTAGATCCCATTTGTGCTTCTTCCTTACTCCTTCTCTTTCGTACATGGTCGTGCTAATATGTAATCATCGGAACAGACCAAGCGAAGGCAAAGGTGTTAAATGACGCTATTCAAAGAATTGGAATGGGGAAGTATCAGGTGAGATTCTTCTGAATTTCAGAGGAGAGAAGACGATGCTGATAGTGTTCGGTAGTGGCACCTCTTCATCGTCACGGGTTGGTCCTGTTCCTTTGTCCTTTGCAAGTGCTAACCGGTACTATGAAGGCTTCGGATGGTTCGCTGACAACCTCTATCCCGTCGTCACTGGTTCGTCTCTTTCGTCCCATCTCGAAACCATCCCATCCTGATTTCTGTTCGCGATAAAGGTCTCATCCTCCCACCCGTCCTGTCCGAATTTGCAGGTGTCAAAGCGCCATATATCAAGCTGGGCCAAAACATTGGTCTGCTAGTTGGAGCCGCCTTCTGGGGTCTTGGTACGCACTACTCTCAATCGCTGCAGGAGGGAATATTGGCTGATGATTGTCGGACGGCCAGGATCGGATATTTGGGGACGCAGGATCTCGTTCAATATCACTCTGCTTATCGTCGGTTTGTA